>CAUYRT010050633.1:0-43485 GCA_963574885.1 Lepilemur ruficaudatus | reverse complement strand
TGTATAATTATTTCATTATATATTACAATGTAATAATAGGAATAAAGTGCACAATAAATATAATGTGCTTGAATCATCCTGAAACCATCCCCCCTACCACACTCACCTCAGTCCCTGGAAAAATTGTCTTCCATGAAACTGGTCCCTGGTGCCAAAAAGGTTGGGGACTGTTGGTATATAGAACCGTTAATAAAACAGTTAGTAAATATCAAAAATGGTATTCATAGTATCTCTTGAGGCAAAAATTGCCCTTTTTCTATTAAATTGCCTATAGTTGCAATTTTATTTCAGTATAAACACTTGGCAGAAACATGCCTGGTGCCTAGCAATGTAGACAGTGCTACAGAGGCTATAAAATAAAAGTATGACACTGACTCAACCTTCAACTGGCTTAGATTATTATAGAGGTGACAGGAGCATAGCGTAAGGTGGAAAGTAATCAGGTGCCGAAACTGGTCACCTGGGCAGTGGGCCCTTGAGAGCACAAGTGTGCCCATAGATTCATTTGTGGAGGCTTCCTACCATGTTCCAGGACCAAAGGTGCAAGTGTGAACAGAGTGCTTGTCCTTAGGAATGTGGTAGAGGATGACGCTCATCTCATTCACCAGATACTTGAGTGTCTGAAAGTGCCAGGCAGTGTACGAGGGAGAAGAAACCCGAAGGCAGAGCAGCCGGGCAACACCTGGAGGTCACGGGGTTCCAGGTATGTCAAGAACTCTGGGGAGGTGAGCATACCATGAGTTGTGGGCTCACTGATATTTATTCCAAGTTGGCGCACCAAGCCTCGCAGAGAAGGTAGAGGAGACAGCTGTGCTGGGCAGGGGTTGTGGGAGACTTCCACAGGGGTGTCAGAGAATCCTTATTCAATGGCAGAAGAAACAAAGGCCCAGAGAGTGACTTCTTAAGGTTCCCAGGTAGCTGGTGACAGCTGGAGCCTCCTGGACTTGTGGTTCAGTGCTCCCGATGCAGCCATCATGATGAGGGAGTACTTCCAGCTACTAGCAGCTGCTCGTGTTTGGGCTGGGCTGCATTTTGGAGACCAGAAAACCAGCATCCAGGAATGTTAGAAGCAGCTGTACTGCTCTCCAGCTCTCCAGCCTCATTTGGATCCTCCCGGCAGGTTCTGGAATGTGTCATTTCTGGGAGATGCAGGGTTGCATCTTACAGGCAGTCAACTTGGTTCTGTAGTAAGAAGTCATGCGCGTTTAGCAGTTCCCAAAACAAAATGTTGGGTCTGCCTAACCATAGAAGCTGAGCAGGCTTGGGGTTGGAGGCTTTAGTTCCTACCTGTGAGCATTAAACCCGGATGAGAACCTACTCTTTGGTTGGGCTGGCATCAGCGTGTCACTGTGTCACTGTGCGCTGCGCGACAGAAGGAAAGTCTCTGAGAACCCTGCTGCTGAACAACCACTTGCTGTGCCTCCAAAGGGACTGAGTGCTGGACAGCTGAAGTGGCCCTTTGCTAGCCAGGGCCTGGGTACCAACACTTCCTTCTCCAAATGGGCACAGTGGGTGGTATGAGGAACAGAGATCTGGTGGTGCAGTAAATACTACACATGCACACTGCGGAGACTTCATTCCTAAGGTGAAAAGGGCGTTGAGTATCAGTGACACGATACCCAACAAAAGAGATATTGCTGCACGCAACCAAGACTATTAACAAATTATTTTGAGATGCTCGTTGCTCATGTAATTAGTGGCTGCGTTAGCATCCGGCTGTGGTAGTGGCAATTTCCATCCTGATCGCGCTATAGGTGGTTTAGAGATAGACACAAACCTATTTTAAACCTTTCTTACTGCACGCTGAAGAACGCAAGCCGCAAGCTTGGCTCGTCCTACCGTGCATTTGGGCAGCCAGCGCACTCTCACATTTGATTCTGTTTTACATCTTTCTGGTCAAGAAAAGTTTCTCTGCAGGAAAAGCTCTGAGGACAAAATAGGAGCCTGCCACGAAAACGTGACCACTGTGGACAACAGAAAGATTGTAGCCTGTGGCGCTACATCGCCCTTTCTTTCCGTCACCTTGGCATTTTATTTAAAGTTTCTTCAACTGTAAAATGTCAGTAATACCCATCTTACGGGACTTGGGGGAAGTGAATGAAGTAGCACAGGTACTTAGGCATCTACTGCGTAACAGACACTGAACAAATGTTCACCCTCTCTTCCTGCTGCTCAGGTGACAATGAAAGAGAGTATTTGGTTTGTATCTGCAGAAGTACCCAGTGCTGGCAATACCAGGTGTGTGCGCCTGCGTGTGTGTGTGTGTGTGTGTGTGTGTGTGTGTGTGTGTTTGAAGGAGAGAGAAATCAAGGATTCAAAGCCACATGCTATCTCGCTGAGCTGAACAACTATTCAGTGTAATTGTTAGCAGTGTGACACTGCCTCCTTCTTTGACGAGACCATGACTAAGAAAGGCTCTAAATAAAGGAAGAGGTGGTTATTGCAGAGTCAGCTAAGTGAACAAAGCCTGATCTTCCAAGGCCCCAGGGGAGCGAGGAGGACACAAACTATGCAAAGAACCAACTCCTCTTGAAAAGGAAATCTTCATAAGCAAAGATTGCAAATTAAATGGATAATGGACATGGAAGATCTTTCTCTGTGTCTAGTTGGTGAAACCAGTGGAACAATAATTAAGTTTTATAGTATCTCTTTTTACTGTTTTTAATTTCAAAAAATTTAGTGGGTAAAAGTGTTTTTTGTTATGTGGATAAATTGTACCTTGCTAAAGTTAGGGCCTTCAGTGTACCCATCACCAGAATAGTGTACTTTGTACCCAGTAGGTAGATTTTTACCCCTCACCCCCTCCCACCCTCTTCCTGTATTAGTTTCCAGTGTCCATTACTGATCTTTATGACCACATATATCTTTCCTTTAGCTCCCACTTATAAGCAAGAACATGTGGTATTTTTCATTCCTGAGATACTTCACTTAGGATAATGGTCTCCAGTTCTATACATGTTGCTGCAAAAGACATTATTTCATTCCTTTTTATGGCTGAGTAGTACTCTATGAGGGGGTGTGTATGTGTGTATATATATATGAATGTGTGTATAAATATATATATAAATATATATATCACATTTTCTTTATCCACTCATCAGCGGATAAACACTTAGGTTGATTTCATATCTTTGCTATTGTGAATTGTGCTGAGATAAACAATTGGGTACAAGTGTCTTTTTTATATAATGACTTTTGAAAAAATGCTCAACATCACTAACTGTCGGGGAAATGCAAATTAATACCACAATGAGATACCACCTTACCCCTATCAGAATCAGAATCAGCATTGTTAAGAAGTCAAAAGATAATAGACGTTGGTGCCACTGCAGTGAAAAGGGAATGCTCAAACACTGTTGCTGACAAAGTAACTTGTACAACCGCTATGGAAAGCAGTCTGGAGATTCTGCAAAGAACTAAAAGTAGACCTACCATTGGATCCAGCAATCCCACTACTGGGTATCTACCCAAAGTATATCTTTTTAAATACCTATAGCAGATAGGGGCTGGCACTTACAAGTTTCCCATTTCAAGGGTCTAGTCTAGTTCAGAATGCAATTCTCTGGGTGAATTGTGCCAATGGGTGCTTATTTTCATTTAAGACATTTTTATGTTTGTATAATTGAAAAAAATACATCAAATATATTTGAAAATAAAAAGGGGGATTTGATATTATTGGTCAAAATAGTCTGTTATTTCAGTATGAAGGATAACTATGGACTTGATGGCTTTAGGTGTGCTATGGAAAGGTCAGGGCAGTCCAGGGGTTGGTGTGTGTTATGTGCATAGCTATAAAGCCCAACTGGAAGACATAGCACCCCATAGAGAGATGAAGGTGGACACCTTCATCCATGTTGTGCCTTTGTTCTCCACATTAATGACTTAAGGGCAGCATCAGTCAGTGGCCATGACTGTGTCTCTCGAAGCTCCCCTAGGGGTTGTCATTGGTTCGTATTGTGATGGGCAGCAGAAGAGTTCAGTTACTGTTCTTCCTAAAATTGTTGGGAAGACACTTTCAATAACCAGAACAGTACATAAGAAAAGATATTTTTCAGTGTCCAGTTGTTTTATACTCTCTGGAATGAGCCATCCCTACCACATTTCAAGTGCTCGGTGGCCACATGTAGCTAGTTGCCACTATATTGGGCAGTGCAGAAAGATGTGCTGGACGGTCAGTAGATTCTAGAGAACCTATCGGGGCAGGGGCTCGAGGGGACGAGAAGGCCAGTGGGGCTGCTGGTGCCGTGGTTCAGGCAAGAAGCGGTGGGGCACCGAGAGAGAGGTTCAGGTGGTGGCGTGATGACTCTTGGTGATGACTCTTCCTCTTCCTGCACCAAGAGGAAGAGGAGGGTGCAGGTCAGAGATGACCCCCCCCCAGATTCAGAAGTAGGTAGCTGGGCAGCAGCCACCCTCACAGAGGACGGGACCCGGGGCATGGAGATGTGGGAGAGAAGATGAAGAGCGTGTTTTGGATGGACAGAATTAGAGATGCCCTCAGGGCATCCCGGGGAAATACCAGGTACGCACTGAGCTCTGTGGATGAAGAGGAAGAAGGCACCTGCTGCTGCAGACGGGGGAGGTGGCAGCACGTGGGTGGTCACTGAAGCCTTGGAACGAGTGGACGGCACTGCCCGGGTGTCGGTGCAGATCAAAAAGGCAGCTCAGTATTGAACCCAGGGGAAAAGAGTGGCCGCGTGGGCCAAAACTGGGAAAGAGCCTGGGAAGGAGCTGCGGCTAAGGAAGGAAAAGGAGGCAACACGAGGGACATCAGGGATAAGTCAGAAAAGAACGTGTCCCCACTTCACCAGTGAGGGGTCTGAGGGCAGAGGCTGCAGGAAGGTTGGTCGGCACGTGGTCTGAAAGACTGTTCGGTTGCCACAGCCACGAGGAGGCTGCAGTGAAGACTCTCGATTGACTCCACTTGCAGCAGTAATGCTCGTGAGGTTTCCGGTGTCGGCATCAGAAGCCGCAAAGCCGACGGTAACTTTGTAAACAACGTTAAGAGTGTTGTTCAGTAAAGCTCCTTAGTAAAGTTGCTTTATTACATCGAAAAGAATTATGACTCTTTGTGTTATGTGATGAGATGTATGTAAATGAGCATTTCAAATGTGGCTGAGAGGACGTTCAGAGTTTATGTGTTTAAGTATGACTAAGGAATCACAGTCACTCAACAAACCCTATCTTTGTAATAACCCAAAACAAACTTTACTCCCGCCCTTGGCCAGCCGTAGTCCACCACATGCATATACCTGCGTGTAGATGAGCAGGTGTATCGATCCCGCGTATACAGGGCTTGGCATCAAAAGCAGCTGTGAGGCTTTGGAGCTGATCTTGCATTTCGGGTCATGTTCCAGTTCAGCGACACAGATCCTGAGCCCTTCCTTACCCATCAGTTTCACGTTAGACCTTCGTTATAGTGACAGTTCATTTCCACTTGCAGCCGCAGAACTTTTGTCTTCTTTGGTCTTCCGTGCTTGGTCATGATTTTTTATGGCTGACTTAATGCAAAAGGTGGATTATTTGCTTACCTCTTTGGAAAAGGTTAATTTAAAACATTTCAGTATTTTCAGTGGCTAATTTTGAGATTATTTGCAGTGCTTACCAATGGTTGGTCAATAGCCTGGCAAAATTCTAAGATGCAATACTAGATTTTAAGAAAAAGCTAAATACAGGCAGATTACCCTTTCTTTTTATTATTTTAAATTGTGGTAAAATATACAAACATATACTTTACCATCTTAATAATTTTTTAAGTGTACAGTTCAGTAAAGTACTTTCACATTGTTGTGAAACCGATCTCCAGAGCTCTTCATCTTGCAAAACTAAAACTCTACACTCATTAAACAAAAACTCCTCATTCCTTCCGCCCCAGCCCCTAAAACCATCCTTCTGCTCTCTGTCTCTATAGATTTGACTAGGTACTTCATATAAATGGAATCATATAGTATTTGTCTTTTTATGACTGGCTTATTTCACCTAGCATAATATCCTCCAGTTTCATCCATGTTGTAGCATGTGTCCGTATTTCCTTCTTTTTTAAGGCTGAATGATATTCCATTGTATGTATATACCATATTCTGTTTACCCACTAATCTGCCGCGAGACAGTTGGGTTGCTTCCTCTTTAGCTACTGTGAATAATGCTGCTATGAACATGTATATACAAATATCTCTTTGAGACCCTGCTTTTAATTCTTTGGGGTATATTCCCAGACATGGAATTTCTGGATCATGTGATAATTCTACGTTTAATTTTTTGAGGAACCACCAGACTGTTTTCCACAGCAGTTGCGTATTTTACATTGCCACCAGCAGTGCACAAGGGTTTCATTCTCTCTGCATCCTTGCAAGCATGTGTTATTTTCTGGGGTTTGGATAGGTGCACATCTGAATGGAAGTGCAGCGGTATTTCAGTGTAGTGTTGATCTCTGTTTCCCTGGTGATCACTGATGTTGAGCATCTTTCCATGTGCTTATTGGTCATTTGTGTATCTTCTTTGGAGGAATGTCTTTTCAGGTCTTTGGCCTATTTTTTAACCAGTTTTTTGCTGTTTTGTTGTTGAGTTGTAGGAGTTCTTTATGTATTCTGGATGTTAATCACTTATCAGATATGTGATTTGCAAATACTTTCTTCCATTCTGTGTTTTTGTTCCTTTTTGCCTTGTTTGGTGTCCAAATCTTCTTTCTTTTATGAACTTACATTGATAACAGACAGTAGTCTGTTTCTTTTAATTCTTAACTGGAAAAATTAGAAGCCGTGTCAGATCCCAATTTATTGAAAGAGGGGGGAAAAGCTACTTTTTCTCATGATCACCACTCCTTTTGCTTCATTGTTAACATTTCACAAATTGCAGACCCACAGAACATATATGCCTTCGTTCGCAGCTAGTTTTGAAAATTTTATAGGTGAGTAACTTTCTGTAAAAATGCTGGGGAAAAACTAGGACCCTGCATTGTTCTGGGAGGAAATCGTGCATTCCATTCCCCTAACTCTGTGAGATTTGTGCTGCCACAGGGTGAGCTTTCTGGGGAAAAAAAACCAAAATTTCAGTAGAAAGAACCACTAAGGGTCCTGTAGGCCATGCTTCTAGAGGAGCATGTCTGAATAAAACTGACACACAGGAATCTCTTCTTGATCTGAAATATATCTGGGGGAGATTCTGGAAAACTTTCTCATTGTCTAACACCTGTGTCAATAAATCCCTCCCTCCTAGGCAGCCTAAGTCCCTCTTACAATATAATAATAACTATATAATACCTGGGATTACATAGTGCCTTTCTTCCTAAGTCCTGTCATTAAATCCTTCTAATGTTTCCATGAGGTGAGGATGAGTAAATATTACTATTTAAACTTAATCACCCCCTGCCTTAATTCCTTTCTCTATAAAAAGAGAATAATAGCAATATTTACTTAAGTTATTTCTTATTCTTTTTATAGAGAAAGGAATTACGATGGGGTGATTAAGTGCATTTTCCCATGTTCATAAATGAGGGAGGAGCAGGTTCAGGGGTGCAAGAGGGAAGGAAGCACCCGAGAGAGATGTCACCCATGGGTGGCAGGACCAGCCCTCCACCTGGATGGCTCCATTGCCTTGATAGGTTAGGTGTCACTCTGGACGTCTCCACACAGTGGACATCACCAGGGCCAGTGTCACAAGTGTTGGCTTTTGCAATCCCATGAGGCCCCATACACAGAAGGGTCCGACTCTTGACACAGTGTTCTCCTGTCACCATCTTGAAATTCTTAATGAACTTTGAACAAGGGACCCCATATTTTCATTGTGCACTGGGCTTCGCAAATTATTTAGCCTGTGCATGATATAACCTGTTCAAGGTTGTGTTGATCAGAGGAGATGAGGAGGGGGAAGGGCATCATGCAGGTGTGCCCCGGGACGAAGGTAGCAGGGGTGTGAAAGGCAGACAGCATGGGTGGAGCCAGCACGTAAGCATTCAGGGGAACAAGGGATCATCAATATGGTGAAAGGAGCTTTAAACCTAAGGCCTAATTTGACACAAAATGGAAATAGGGAAGGAATGTCATAAACAGAGAGACTGTGAAGTGACAGCAAAGAGGAATATTATCAGTGTCATTTTAGACTAGAGGAGATCATTTTAAATGATTGCTATTGAACAGGCCAGGAAGATGTCAGTTGATAATTAAGTTCATCAAGGTCATGGTTAAAGGGGCTAGAAAATGTATATGGTCATACTATGTACAGTCCATCCTCATCCTTAGACTCTGCACTGATGACCTCACCTACTCACCAAAATTTATTTGTAACCCTAAAATCAGTGCTCAGAACACTTTTTCAGTCTTTAACAGACACAAACAGATCAGTGAAAAATGTCTGCCACCCAATGTGCACCTTCCTGGCCTACGTCAAACACGGTGACTCTGCTGTCTTGGTTCAGGTCTCATGCTGTAAATCATCCTTTTTGAAGTCTATTTCCCTTGTTTTGTGTGGTTTTTTTTTGTTGGTGATTTTGTTATTAGATGGCGCCCAAGCACAGTCTAGCATTCCTAAGTGCAAGAAGGCTGTGATGTGGCCGACAGAGAAAATATTAATATGTGTGTTAGAGAAGCACCCTGTGGGCATGAGCTACAGTGCTGTTGGCCATGAGTTGGATGTTAAATAGTCAGCAGTAGACATTAAATAAGGTGTCTTTAAACAGAAACTCATGTAAAATACACATATGCCCTGATCATTTGATGGAAAACTTGTGCCCAGCAGCTCCTGATAACCTGAGCCTGTAACACCGTAGGAGCAATTGTTTGGTATTTGCTAAATCAGTGTTTGCAGTGGCCTTATAGGACATAAATACCTCAAATATCGAGACTCGGCTGTGAATGTACGTAACCCACAGGGCATGTAGGCTCAAAGGGAAATGACTCAAAGGAACAGCCAAAAATGGAAGGCATGAGTGATGGAGCCTCTCTGTTTCAATGACAAATTCTGGAACCTTTAAGCTGGATGATGTCGTGTACCTCCCCCAACCCCCTCACATATGACGATTCTTTACGAAGCATTTCCTGAAGACTAGAACAAGCTGTATAATAATTGGAAAGCCAGATCTAGCTCCCACCATATTGCTTAATTTCGAGGCCTTTTTTCCCCCCAACATTTTAGTACTTTTGAAATCAGGAGACATCTTATACTTGATTTATATACTTTAAACAAACAAAACCAGTTCTCCAAAAAGCTGTCACTAAATCTCTGAGAGGCCTTCCTGTCCATGGGTCAGCAAACTTTTCTGTCATGGGCCACACACTACTTACTGTAGGCTTTTTGGGCCAAACGATCTCCATTACAGCTCTTCAGCTGCACTATGGTAGAGCGAAAGCAGTAATAGATAACTCATCAATGATTGACTATGGTGTGTTCCAGTTAAAACATTTCATATAATTTTAACATATCACAAAATACTATTATTTTGACTTTTTTTCCAAACCATTTAAAAGTATAAAAAACATACAAAATTGAAAAAACTTACAAGAACATTCAGCCAGATTTGGCCTGCTGGCCACAGTTTGCTGACCTGTTCGATTTAATGGTGTCACAGAATCAAGGAAGGAAAACACGCCTTACTCTGTTGACTTCAGACACCTTGGTTTCAGTCATTCCTATGTAAGGCTGTCCCTGCCACAGGGATCTGTTCCTTTTTTTTTTTTTTCCAGAAATTGAAATAAGGATTTAACTGCCTAATCTAGCTAGATTTAACCTGATATTAAAGTTGGTAACATATAAACATAAGTTGGTTTGGATTTTTAATTTGCTCAGTGTAATGTACATTTGCAAAAAAGATCTAGGAAATATTGAAAACAAAATTAGGAAAAGTTCATCCTTCTATATACAGTAACATGCCGATGCATCTCGAACACTACCCTTTCATTAGATTTCCTTTGTTTGGCAATGTTCTAATTATCCCTTTATCTTTAAGCCCTACTTTCCTCTTTTCCATTGTGTAATTTTTCTTTGTGTTTTTCACATGTACAATAGACCTGATTCACAAGAAGGCAGAGCCATGGTCTAGAACGAGGCTTATGATACAAGGAAACTTAAACAGGATGGAAATTTAATAAAACAAAAAAATGAGAAGGAAATTGAGCCCATCTTGCTTAGCATAGCATCCAGACAACATATGTTGAGGATTTACTGTTCAGCACTGACCAGAGATCGATGATTGGTGTTGAATCTGTTATAAAAGCAGTGATGAAGAACAACGTCAAACATAACCTCAGATAACAGATGCTAAGGGATGGGGGTTGGTATGAGTTTTCAGAAATGCCCTGGGGTTTTCATGAGACATTGAACGGCACTTTTCCCCCGGCAGCCAGCCCGCTCCTGGGCAGGCACTGGTCTGACCCACACTGCGCAAGCCCACACAGCCTAGACCCTGCAGCAGCCCCGGGAGGCTGCCTGGGACCACCCGGCTCCATCACTGATTGGTCAGCTGGGCCTGTGGACGCAGGGCTGGAGGTACCCACATCCTGGCCTGGAGCCCTGGATCTGCCCATCCTCAAAGAGGGGGTCCCCTCATCTGGAATTTTTGGGCATAGCTCCCATGAGATGGGGAGTAAGCAACCCTATAGAGGCCTGTCTCCTGCCACCGGGGCACACTTGAATCCAGATGCCTCCTGCCAACTGTGTGCTGACCCTCAGTAGAGATGAGCAGTCCCTTGAAATGGGAAATCAAAAAACTGCTCCCTTTCTAGGTGGTGGCTTTGCTGCAAGAGGTATGTCAGAGCCCCCAAATATCCTGCTAAGGTCCCAACATGCCTCTTACATGCCTAGCATTTAGCTGAGGCACTGAGCATATTCATGTCTTGGTCAGATCTAGGGAAGCCTCAGGACTCTCCTAAACTCACCTGCTAAGAGAAAAGGAACCCTCAAGCTGAGTAGTGGCACTTTGGAGCCTGGGGTTTTGGAAGGAAATCTACAAATGGTAGTATGACCTTGCATGTTACTAAGTGAGTGGGGGAGGGGCTTTTGTTACCATGTCACATTTTGCTGTGACAACCAGCCAGAGAAAAGCAGTGCCACGTGGCCACAGGGTGCCCACCTGTGCACACGCAGGTGGCTTCCGTGCCAGCCTGCACTGGGACGAGGTTAGGGGTTTTGAGCCTGTTGGGATTTTTTTTGTTGTTTATTTTTATTGTGGAATATATATAGCATACAATTTACCATTTTAACTGTTTTTAAGTGTACAATTCAGTGATATTAGGCACATTCACATTGGTGTATGCAACCATCGCCATACACCACTGCAAACAGAAACTCTGTACCCAGTGAACCCTAACTGCCTATTCCCGCTGCCCCCGCCCTTGGTAAGCTCTGTTCTACTTTCGTCTCTCTGAACTCGACTACTCTAGGTGCCTCGCACAAGTAGAATCACATAATATTTGTCATTTTGCTCATCTCACTTAGCATGATGTTTCCAGGTTCATCCATGTTTTAACATGCATCAGAATTTTCTTTGAGGCTGAATAGTATTCCTCTGTGTGTGAATATCAAATTTTGTTCATTCATTTCCTTTGGACATGTGGGTTGTTTCCACCTTTTGGCTGTTGCGAATAGTGCTGCTATGAACACTGGTGTACAAGTACCTGTTCAAGTCCCTCCTTTCAAATTTTTGGGTATATATCTGATAGAATGCCGTATTACATGGTAATTCTATGGTTAATTTTTTTGAGGAACTGTCATACTGTCTTCTATAGGACTGCACCATTTTATATCCCACCAACAGTGCACAAGGTTCCAGTGTCTTTTTGTTCTTACTGACACTTTTCTTTTTCTTTTTTTATGTTTTGAGCTAATGGCTATCCTAATGGGTATGAAGTGCTACCTCCAGCGTCCTGAGTACTAACTCTTACACTATGGAACTGTCTCCAAGCACTATCTCATTGTGGTTTTGGTTTTGATTTGCATTTCTCTAATGACTAGTGATGTTAAACATTTTTTCATGTGCTTTTTAGCCATTTATATATCTTCTTTGGAGAAATGGCTATTCAAGTCCTTCATCCATTTTTGAAAACATTTGTTTTTTGTTGTTGAGCTGTATGTTTTTTAACCCCTCATCAGATATGATTTGAAAACATTTTCTCCATTTCTGTGGGTTGCCTTTTCACT
This sequence comes from Lepilemur ruficaudatus, assembly GCA_963574885.1. Classification (NCBI taxonomy): domain Eukaryota; kingdom Metazoa; phylum Chordata; class Mammalia; order Primates; family Lepilemuridae; genus Lepilemur; species Lepilemur ruficaudatus. The sequence goes on along the minus strand of CAUYRT010050633.1, from coordinate 31,359 downwards.
CTCTTGATAGTATCTTTTTGATGCCCAGAAGTTTTTAGTTTTGATGTAGTCATATTTATCTATTTTGTCTTTGGTTGCCCGTGCTTTTGGTGTCACATACAAGAATAAACCTGTTTTGTTTTGAATGAAGGCCAGACTCCTTATGTAATCACTGCAGGTCATTTTCCAAAGTTCACGAGGCTATTTTTAGAATACCTGGACTAAATAGTCGCTAGCCGTTTGTGTCCCGCGAAACTACTGGCGTTAGAATATTTACAGTTGAACACGTGTATCTTTTGCCCTAAACCCATTCATATAGATGGCTAAAATTTTGATCTTTGAAAATAAAGCTTCTACCCCCCCCTCCCCCCCCCGCCCCGGTGCTCATTTCAGGCAAAAGCTTGATCCTAATTAGGTGAACCTTCTGGAGTCAGCAGATAACGTATGAGAAATGAGCACGCCATTGAAATCAGTGGGACCTACTTCAGAGAGGCTGTTACGGTTCAGGCTTTGTCACTGCGTAAGCGATTGTGTAACCTCAGAGAAGCAGCAGCGGCCCCAGAGGTGCGGCGGCAGGGAGACCCTCCCTGCAAGGCATTCTGAGAAGCTGTCGCTTGCAGTGGGAGCAGGGTGTGGGGAGTAGGGAGGAGCACAGAGAGGGCCCAGTGGCCTCATCATGGGTGTGAGCCAAGTGCCATCAGTTGCTCTGTGACCTTGCCAGGCTCCTCTGCCACCCTGACAGCTGTGGCCCATCAGGCTGGAAGAATCATGTTGCTAAACTGCTGTGATCCCAACAGATGCATTCTGCACAGAAGGAAAAGTCAGTGCACAAGTCTTTCTCTGATGCCTAATAACGCGGGCCTCTTATTGCTGATTATAATTAGGGTTCTTGCCTCTCCATCCAGCCGGGGAAGGCCAGTGGGCATCAGCTTTGAGGCCCGGGCCAGGCCGTTTAACGAAGGCACATGTGCTGCCCAGCAAATGGGCGGGCTGCTGTCTGTAGCTGTGACCACCCTCCCCACTGCCTGCCCCAGGGCCTCTCAGCGCAGTGAGCAGTGACTGGGGCTCCTCGCCCTGCGGCACGGCATGGCATGCATGGGAAATCACATTAAAATGTAGCAGAAACAAGTCAAAGGAAACTGGGATCCCAGGGAAAGATGGAAAGGGGTCAGCTTCATGGATGGAGTTTCGCATTATTTTACTTGGTGCCAATGAGATGAAGACACTCATTTCAATCACCTAGTTTTTGTTTTGGTGCATTGATTAAAACTAGCAACATGCTGTCCTAAAAAAAAAAAAAAAAAAAAAAAAAAACTATTGGAATAAGTTATTCCTGAGCACTGGAAGTTTGGAATAAGTCAGAGAAAGCCGGGAGCAAGAATCTGGGTAACAGTAGCTTTGCAGCCCTCGGGGCTTAGCTGCACGAAGGGGCCTGTCCAGGTGTGGGTGCTCCCAGCGGTGGGGAAGGGGGAGAGCTGGGCTCCTGCCTCCAGGAGCTGCCCATGAATATGAAAACTTAAAACAATGAGATGTAAACAACAGGATAAAAGCAGAAGTGATGTCACCTGACTCCAAGGCTAATTGGCAAGGAAATTAGACTAAAGTATCGCCTGCGAGGTCAGAGGAGAGGCAGGATTCTTTCAGGCAGGGCCCCAGGAAGAGCTGGGAAACAGCCGACCCGATGCTCACATCATCTGGAAAGAGTGATGCTTAAAAAAAAAAAAAAAAAAACTCCATGCCAAGTGAGTGTCCAAGGAAAGTGCTGGATTATCTCCCAGAGAGCTGTCCACAGTCATCCTGAACTGACTGACTTTCAAAGGTCATATTTTCCCCCACCATTCAAAGTAAGTCACCGGCAGAGACTGCCACCTCTGTACCAGGGGCAGCAGCAGATTCTGCGCCGAGGGGGATTAGGGATGGCATCCGGTGAAGACACGTGTGTGCCTTGTACCTCTTGTATCCTTGTTTCCTGGCTCCTCTAGGCTCACATGAGGGCCACGTCTGCTGTACTCAGCATGCACCTGTGCGTCGTGCCAGGGTGGTACCCAGGGACGCTTATGCAAATGTATGGGTGGCTGTTAGATGCTTCGCCCTAGCACATCTGTGGATCCTGCCCTGAGGGCCCACTGGCTGTAGCAGGCCAGGGCTCTGCAGGTCCGTGAGCACTTGGGGGCAGCTCAGACCAGACGAGCTCATGGTCTCACCTAGTGGCTGGGGCCACCTGGCTTCCATTCTCACAGCTGATCCCTGACCTTACCAGCTGTAGTCTTGGCCCACGGTTGAGTTCTGCAGCCCTGTGCCAGGGCAGCGTGGCTTCTGTGGCAGCCAACACCTTCTGATGAGGCCTACTGACCACCCAGCCCCATGGCATGCTAGCCACCCCGACAAAGGGTAAGCCTCTTCCTGGGCATGGTTGCTGGTGGCACCCCCCGCCAGGTGATACCATGCTCACAGAGTCAAAAGCTCAGCCCCTTGCTGCCAGGCCAACCCCAGGTGCTGGCTCTGACACCAGGCCCAAGTTCTGCAGGAAGGTCCCCACCCCTCTGAGGTGTAAACACAGGCCCTGCCTATCAGCTTATGACTGGGAATGAGCTGCTTTCTCGTCTGTAGAACATGGGACAGAGGTGGGTGATTAATATGCATAGGTAGTGAGTAGTGTCTGGGACACCTGTCCCCAGCCAACCTGTGAGGAAAAACAGCCGAGCCCATGGCCTCTCTCCATCCTGGTCTGTTCTCTCAGCATCTCTTAGGTGATGCTCACTGCTGAGGACACATTTCTGCAGGTGTTATAGGTGTAAGGACAGAGGCACCCAGAAGGCCTGGGCCTTCTCCCCAGTAACAGGCCCACAGGGGTGCGGGGCTACATGCTGCCTCGCGCAGGGCCTGACTTACTCCGTTCCTTGTCTCTTAACACACATGTGAATCAGTGTTGCTGTCACCTGTGTGCACATATGAACTGTTCTGTGGCCCTGGCCCTGCTGTGTAACTTGATGGCCATGCAGGTCATCTCCTGCAGGAGGCCGTGTGCTGAGCTTGCCTGCTCTGGGAGCCCCTTCGAACAGCACTTCCTCCTCTCTCTTCCCACCTGGCGCTGGCAGCCCTGACTTTCTGTGTGTGTTGTCTGTGCTCAGTAGAGAAGTATGCAGATGCCCCAGTAGCAGGCTTTGCTATCGCTGCGGTTTCCCCAGTGCCCAGCGGCTTGGATGGATGGATGGACGAGGATGACTCGTGCATCAGGAACCCTGGCCCTCCCCACACCCCTTGTGGTCTAGGACTGGGAACCTTTATCTGGGCTCAACCCCAGAAATGTGAAAGGTGTGGCCGCCAGGTGGAGTCATCCTAGTGGTGGTTGATATTGCCTAGAAACCAAGATGTCTCACCTCGGGTTAAAATTTTTTAATAGGAAAAAAAAAGTCTGCATAGGCCTGCAGGCACCCACATGGAGCGACTGCGGGGGGTCAGGGTGAACTTGGTTCCAGGCACTTCCGCAGGTACACAGGGCTCTGCCAGCCCGATGGAAGGGCACGGTGCCCAACAGGCGGCACCACACCTGGAGAGCCGCACCCAGAGTAGCTTTAGCTTTGACAGCCACTGTCCTGCTGTGTAAGAAAAGGTAAAATATTAATAGAAATGGCATGTTTCTTTATACCGTTCCTGGAAAAGCACAAAACAAGGTTCTCCCATTCCTCATTTTGTCAAAGGGGGACCCAAGGGCCAAGTTCCACAAAGATGGCACAGAGCAGGTTTTGCAAACTGTATCCCGTAGAGGAAAATGGTGTTTTATGGTGGAAGGAGTTTGGGAAGGACAGAATTCAAGAGGTTTTGCTCCAGCAGTACTTCTCAACAGCTTGAAGAATTATTGACATCTGTTTGGCACCTGCTCCATGGGGGTGAAGTTTAAAGCACTTTACTGGGTCACTCGTTCAGTCCTCTGAAACAACTCTGAGGCTCACAGGCTTTTATCATCCCCACTGAACAGATGAGGAAACTGAGGCATGGCTTTCACAAGGTGAGCATGCCTGTGTGAACATGGCCATGTGCCCAGAGGATGGTGCTGTTTGTCAGCTTCCTTGACCCCAACATCCTATGGGTACAGAGCAGTTATTAAATCTTAGTCCTTAGAACCTGCTTCGGGGAACATCAACCCACAGGCTGAGGGCATAACACAGGCGCAGACAGAAGCAATCTCACCAGATTCACTATACTAAGAGTATAGAGTTATTTTATGGCAGGTAATATTGTCTGCTGCAAATGCACTGGGAAGTGACAAAAGTCATTTTCCCATAATGGGGTTTGGAATTAACTAAAGAAAAATTAGAGTGCATTTTTTCTGCTTTGAAATCGGGTTCCTTGTAGATGGAATAGCAACCAGTAATGCTGCACTGCATTCATGGTTTGTGTGTGTGTGTTTTTAACTTACAGAATTGGGAGTTGTTCAGGTGCAGAGGGTCGGAAAGGTTCTTGGGTCACAGAGTAGGGAAAATGGGCTGGAGGGGCAACCCAAAACTTGGCCTTGATGCTTTCATGCTCTCAAATCAGCTTGAAAGAGAAAGCAGCCAAGGACCCCCAGTCTTGCCCCCAGCAGGGCAGAAAGCCTGGAGGGAAAGAGCTGGGGCCCGCAGGTGGAAGCACTGGCCACCCTCAGCCACAGCGCCACTGGCAGGGCCCGGCTGGGGGCACCACATACCTGGCCAGGGAATTCCTGCTCCTCGCCCTCCTGAGCGTCTGCCATGCGGACACCCTGAGCGGCCAGTCTCCACCACGCAAAGAGACAGGGCAATTCACACATTCAGATGTGGGAATTTGATGAGAGCAGTTCAGGAATCCAGGCACTGTTAACATCATTACTGTCCCTGTTGCCTCTGAAGCATTCAGCATTCAACCACCACACAGCTCTGGCTGAATCTGTTTTGCATAATAGGCATAACCCCTGACAGGTGACGTGAACACCCTCCTCCCCCAAGACAGAGCACTTAGCTAGATGAATTAAGACACAGGTTCCTGGTGGGCTTCCTGAATGTGGTTCTTTGAGTTCACACCAGAGTTAGGAAGCGAGGGGTCCAGGGACAGAAGTGAGGCCCCCACGTCACGTCCCCTCTCTCTGTGTCTTGCAGCTGGTGAGTGACTTGTTGGAATTTTGCTTCTACACCTTCCGAGAGTCCCAGGCCCTGAAGGTGGAGTTCCCCGCCATGCTGGTGGAGATCATCAGCGACCAGCTGCCCAAGGTGGAGTCCGGGAACGCCAAGCCGCTATACTTTCACAGGAAGTGACAGAAGATGTCTTGCCAGAAGAACTTTGCCTTAAGTTTCCCCGTGTTATTCCACACCCACGGAGGACCCAAGAAATCAGATTTCTAACATGTGATGGTTGATTCCCACTTGTTGAGCAGTTTCTCAAGTTTAAAATCATGTCAGGGGTTTGGAGCCGGGAAAGCTGTTTCGTCACGTGGAATTTGGCAAGACCCGAGCAGTCTAAAAGGATTCTTCCCTCTCCAGTCCCCAGTGGTTAGAAACATGTTCCTGTTCCTCTGGATGAAAAGCCATATCTAGTCAATAACTCTCTGATTTTGATATTTTAACAGATGGAAGTTTTAACTATGCCATGTAGTTTCTGGTATCGTTCGCTTGTTTTAAAAGGGTTCAAGGACTAACGAACTTTTTAAAGCTTACCCTTGGTTTGCACATAAAAACGTATAGTCAATATGGGGCATTAATATTCTTTTGTTATTTAAAAAAAACACAAAAAAAGAAAAAAATATATAAAGATCCCTGTTGTGTAATAACAGAACACGTGGCGTGGGACGCTGGCCTCCTCCGGGGCTCTGGTTCGCCCACGGTCTTCTGCATCACTGGTATACACACTCGTTAGCGTCCATTTATTATTTAATTAGAATGGATAAGATGTTAAAACAAAATGCCTTGGTTTCGATTTCTAGTATCTATTGTGTTGGCTTTACAAATAATTTTTTGCAGTCTTTTGCTGTGCTGTACATTACTGTATGTATAAATTGTGAAGGACCTGAAATAAGATATAAGGAGCTTTTGTAAATGAGACACATACAAAAAAAAAATCTTTAATGGTTAATAGGATGAATGGGAAAGTATTTTTGAAAGAATTCTATTTTGCTGGAGACTATTTAAGTACTATCTTTGTCTAAACAAGGTAAAATTTTTTTTTTGTAAAGTGAAATGTTCTGCATGCATAATGAACCGTTTACAGTGTATTTAAGAAAGGGAAAGCTGTGCCTTTTTTAGCTTCATATCTAATTTACCATTTTACAGTCTCTGTTGTAAATAACCACACTTAAACCTCTTTGGTTGTCTTTAAGCTTTTCTACTTTTTCTGTACTTTCTGTTTTGTTCTTGGTCTCCTGCCTGGGGCGTTTGTGGGACTCTGAGCACCGCGTTTTTCTGGCTTCTGCTTCGTCCTGCTCCGGGGGAAAGGACAAGCTGCAGGGTGTCTGCAGCTCCCTGAAGGTGTCATTCGATGCCACACGTGACAGAGAAGGTCCTGGGAGTGCCACGGCTTTAGCAAAGCTGCCTGTTTCCCCTTTTCCCTCCGGAAGCAGACTCGGTTCCAGGAGAGTGGGACCGGGAACTCGCCAGCTCATTCTCCTCCCATTTTAGAAAAGCAGATTTTCTCCTGTGGCAAAAAAAAAAAAAAAATCCACACTACTCTCTCTGTCAAAGATCACAGCCATTTCCTTCCGATCTCGGAACGGGGTTCTACACTCCTGGAACCAGTCATGGGAACACGTGTATCATGGCAGGATGCTCTGGGACGATCCATCTCGGTGAGGTTCAGTCTGAATGGCATGGAGACCGGGAGATAGAGGGTTTTTAGATTTTTAAAAGGTAGGTTTTAAAAATAAATTTTATACATCAACAGTTTTGGAGAAAAAAAAATCAACTACAGATCATATAAGCAAGACAGTGGCACTAAAATTTTTAATTCATTAATCTGTTGGGCACTAATGCAATGTATGGCTTTTCTCTTACCCCAAATCAAAAACGTATCTATCTTTGGGGAAACTAACAATAGGATTGCACTAAATAAAATACTTTGAATAGAGGCCAAATTAATCTGTTAAAAGCGGTGATACTCATCAAGTACTCAGTTGAAATCGTATTATTTTCCTAAACCTAAAAACTGTAGCTGGAGAAGCCCAAGGCCAGGAGAAGGTAGCCATCAGATCAACACTTTTTTCCAGGGTTCACCGTGCAGGCAACATTACCCTGTCTTTCGGAAGACACCTGCCTTATGCAAGGGGAAACCTGTGAAAGCTGCACTCAGAGGGAGGAGTTTTTCTTACATAATTTGCAATTTCAGGAATTTAATTTATAAGCAGATCTTTAAATACAGTCAACTTACATGCACAGCAATATGAAAGCCACACTTCGAAGGTGATAAATACACAGCATGCAGACTGGGAGTTTCTGGAAAAGAAACGGCTTGCAACAGCAGCTTTTTAGTTCAGACTTACTTTTTTATAAAATTGGAATTTTGACTTAACCAGGTTTGGGATGGAGACGGTCTGCATCAGCTTTTTGTATTAACAAAGTTACTGGCTCTCCGTGTGTCTCCTGGTAACTTTGCTTGATTAAACAGCAAAGCCATATTCTAAATTCACTGTTGAATGCCTGTCCCAGTCCAAACTGTCTGTCTGCTCTTATTTTTGTACCATATTGCTCTTAAAAAAAAATCTTGGTTTGGTACAATTCATAATTCACCAAAACTTCATATAATTAAAGACAACACTAAATTAGTTCAAAATGAAGCAATTTATATCTTTATGCAAAAACATATGTCTGTCTTTGCAAAGGACTGTAAGCAAATTACAATAAATCCTTTACTTTAATCACCTGTTGTTTTGGAAACAGTTCATTTGAATGCCTAGAGGTACACCTGGATTTTGTGCCCTTCCAAATCTTCACATGCGCTTCTGCCTGCATCCAAGATGGAGTAACAGTGGTTTTCGTTCCCTGTTAGGAAGAGAGGGCTGTGTTAGCCACATGTTAATTCTGCTCTTTTGAGACTGATTTGATACCTTGTCTCTAATACCGTTTCTAATACTTGGCTCACCAAAATTTAACAATTTAATAAGAATAACTTGCTCCTATGTAGCTGCTAAACACCATATGTACATTGCCTCATTTCTCTTCACAACCACATGAAAACATGTTCATTCTGCAGACTGAGACTCATGTCCCTGGAGCCCCAGATCTTGCCCCAAAGGCTCTTCGTCTGCGTGGTCTCACCCTCTCACCCCTGTGTCCCTTGGGCTGGCAGGAGGCTCAGCATCCCACCAGCTGCGATGCAGCTTCTCACACTCCTCGTGGGCCTCTCCCCAGACTCCACTCATTCACAGGGACCACAGGAGAGCAATACGCAATTACCAGCTCGTTTTTAAATAGAAAACGTTGATTTCCCACAAGATAAATTCACGTACAGCACATGTTTAATGTTTCATTGAACTGGTGATTGTTCAAATTATTTGCTTTCAGAAAGAGAAGGCTATTGGATAGTTCCACGAATCCAACTTGAACACAATAGAGAGATTTCTGTTGTGGGCACAATTTTTTTTTTTAAACATCTATAAATGAAAGCAATTTTGTATTTAAACATTTAAGAAATTTGACCTGTCAGGGAGCAGGGCTTTTCACAGAGAGCCCCTCACTTGAAACAAAAGCCATCTTGGGCCATGAGCACGCCGAGGTTGGCGGGAGGACCCTACCAGGGTGCACCCTTGGCTAAAGTGGGTGCCCTTTCTGAATTGAACAGGCTCGTTCTTGGGTCATGTATGACCTTATTTCTAAGAATTTCTAAAAGTGCTCTCAGGCCCAAAGAATTCAGTTACGCATTTAGGAATCATTAGCTAAGAACTAAGTCTCTGCCACCGAGACAGCCAGCTGCTGAACGCTACAGCAGTACAGATCATGCCTCGTGACGCCTCTATAGTTAGGGGTTTGTTGGCTTCTGTATGTTGAATACCCACCAAACAAATAGAAAACATTGTCCCTTTATGTAAAAGTCAGCTCTAACGTACTTTTTGATAGACTGTGCAAGTGTACACAGATTAAAATGACTTGATTACAAGTATCTCTGGCACTTTAATTTCAAGACATCCAATTGCTAGTGTAGCAATTTTCCTGGAAATAAAACATTGGCTTCCTGAACAACACTGGTTAAGGGAAGATTAAGACATGATCTCAATGTTCGGCATGCATCAAGACTGCGTCCAAAGCAAACTGAACAGTGGGGCAGCGTAGCAGGCAAGTTAGCTGCTACGTAACACCCCAAAACTTAGCAGTTTAGATCAGTCACCATTTATTATTTCTCCATGGGTCTGAGTGGGCTGGGGGTGGGGGCTGTGGGGCTGTGGTCAGCCTGTCACTGTCTGGTCTCCAATGGCTTTGCTCTTGTGGCCTCTCATCCTCCAGCTGGCTAGCCCGGGCTTACTTTCATGGCAAAGCTAGGGCTCTAAAACGTACAGTGGAAAGGTACAGAACACTTCCCAAGCCTCTGATTGCATCAAGTTTGCTCCCAACCCATTGGCCAAAGCAAGTTATAGTAAGTAAGGTCAAGCCCTGAGTCAGCCTGAAAGGGCTCGGATCCAGGGAAGGGTGAAAGACTGGGATAATTAAATCGGCCTACCACTTGCAATTCCTCAGGTATTTTTCCATAGAATGTGAGTTGCTAAGACAGTGGGTTCCAAGTTTTCCCCAGTCTCAAAAACCCATTTCTATCGCTCTTCATGCCCTGAGCCAGCCCGATGGAAGCAGGATCCTAGCTGCTGTGAAAACTGGCTTAGGCCGCATCTCGTCATGCCTCGAGCATCATGCAAGTTGCTCCACCTTGCAGTGTTTCCTCCATTGTTGACCCTTCAAGGAAGGAGAAGTCCAGACCCCAGCATGTGGCCCTAAGCTAGCCTGTATGTATGCCATCCCATGCATTCACTGCCCAAGTTCAAAATGCAGGCTCTCGATGGGCCAAAAACAGAATCAAGTTGATCGTCAGAAAGAAAGTATTCTCCAGCGTGCTCTTCTACCCAGTAGACTGAGATACTTATAACCAGACATTCAAGCCTTAGGAGACTGAGGCCGGTTGCCTAACGGAGGAAGCAATCCATCACTGCCCAGGCCGGTCAAGGAGGAAGCATGCTGACAGGCATCTGAGATGGCATTTGCAGAGCGAGGAGCAGGAAGGCGGTTTGAGGACACGCTCCCAGAATGACATCCTCAGACAGGAGAGAGGAAAGAAAGTTGTATAGCTCAAGAAGATTCAAGAAGTCATGGAAATCGCGTGGCCAAGGAAGGAGTGACCAGACTGGCTTGAGAGACTTGAAGGGAGAACCAGCAAGAAGGCGAGAGGTGGCCCTCCCGGAAGTGAATGGGGAGGGAAGGAAGACAAGCAAGTTAAAGAGGCGGAGAAGGCCCTCGGGAGGTGGCGTGGGGCCGACCAAAGTGGCGTGAAGGACGTCAGCAGGGAACGGACTGTGGAAAAGAGACACCAGCAGGGAGCGGGGGGAGGCTGAGAGATAAGAAGGGGGACAGAGACTCACACCACGGAGCCCTGCCGCTGCCTCCTGCCCCCTCCATTCACTAAGCCCTGATTTCTGCCAAGCACCCTTCAAGCTCCTTCCATCCATTCCCATTTAACTGCCACAACATGCCGAGGCTGGTCCTACTCTCTCCACATCACAGAAGGAAACCGAAGCATAAAGAGGTCCAGTCACTTATTTGAGGTCACCAAGGCACAACACAGTGAAAGTAGGATCTCAAAACAGGTTGTTGTTAAACACAAAAGATGCACTGTTAGCCACTGTGTTCGTTTCCTAGAGGTATTGTTAACAAAGTACCTACCGCAAACCTGGTGGCTTGAATGACAGAAACGTGTTTCCACCCAGTCTGGAGCCTGGAAGTCTGAGATCCAGGTGCCAGCAGGGTTGGTTGCCCCTGAGGGCTGTGGGGAACGCATCTGCTCGGCTTGGTGGCACTGTCTTCTCACCGTCTCTCTCCATGTCGTCTTTGCTCCATGTCTATCTCGGTGTCCAGACTTCCCTGTTCTAAGGACATCGGTCACACTGGGTTAGGCCCCCCCTACTGTGCTCATCTTAACGCCAGTTACATCTGCAGCGAGGCCACATCCTGAGGTCCTGGGGGTTAGGACTTCGACATAGGAATTTGGGGAGCAGAGAACAATTCAACCCATAATAGCCCGGAGATAAGGCGGCACAGCAGGAAGAGCACAGGGCTAGTTACTGACCCCAAGCAAGTGCTAAGGTCCATTTTCTCATCTGTAAAATGGGATCATTCCTCCCGGCTCTCTCAGTCACTGTAAGGAACAAATGAAGCCAGGGCGGGCACAGACACTTACCCTTGGGCTCCTCTAGCCGCAGATGCTCTGCTACAGAGGCAGCTGGGGCTGCGGCCCCACAAGCCCTTTGGCACCGTTCTCACCTGGCATCTCCTTCGCAGGTGCAGTGGCTGCCAGGGAAGGCCCAGGGTGACCCCACCAGTTGCAGGCCCCACACCCCCACTGTAAACAAGAAACACCAAGTCTAAGGGCGCTTTTTTGCCAGAAGCCCCCACCATGCCTCTGAGCGAACACAGGCTGCAGACTTGCTCTAAGCAGCCGCAGCTGGTGCTGGGGCCAGAGCCCCGCACGCAGGGCAGCCTTCGGCAGAGGCTCAGGAGACCAGCCACGCCCCTCTAGCAAAAACAGCAACCACACACCTCGTTTCTCTTCTGGGGAAACAAAGACCATCCACCAATATAAGAAAACACCTCACAATCCCATTACTAAGTATATTTGGGGCCACGCTCAGGGGAAAACAACTTGCCGGAGGCCTCGGCCAGCCCGGCCACCCCGGTGCTCACAGGTCACGCTCTTGGAGGGAAGCAGCCCTGGCTCCCCTCTGGCCTTCCCCAGGTGACCACAGGAGGGTCTGCAGGTCTTGGGGCTCCGGGCATCTTTGCAGCCAGCCACATTGCTGTGAAGTTTCACTGCTGTCACGCTGTCATCCTACAGAACACAATGGCCCTGACAGCACAGGTGCCAAGTCAGAGTCACAGCAGTACCAACAAAGGGAACACTTTGTACCACGTACTAGGCGCACTACTTCTATTAGGTCACATCAACCCCAACCAAACCTGTGAGTATCATTTCCTTTTTAGGAGGCAGGAGCAGAATGAAGGAGGGGACTGCCCTCGCCCATGGCGTAGCAGACTGAGTTATGACTTCCTTAACCAAGTGGTGGTAAAAGCACGTTGGGGGCAACACTGGGTTGGGTGCACCTCACTGTGAACGACCGTTGATGTCCCCCAAGCAAGCCAATAAATCCAGTCCCGGTGCAGTGGGCCTTTATTTGTAATGCCCCGGGGGATACAGCAATAAGGAACACTGCCAGGAAACCACTCCCAGGGCCAACCTGCGCCCCCACCGCTGCCTGCAGGTTGCCTTGTCCTTCCGATGGCTTTCGTAGAAGTGGGACACACCAGCAACCTCTTCTCACAAGCCAAGTTTCCCTTCTACACCCCCAAGCAGCGAGCAGGGGCAAGAAATGATAGCTCAGAAACAGGACTCTGCAGGTTCTGCCACCCGACCCCAGGGCCCAGCTGGTTTGTACAGCTGTGGGAGGTGGCCCTGGGCTCCCCAGCAGTCTCAGCACTCTCCACTGGGCCCATGGTTCAGTATTTCATTATGTTGCATTGAAACTGTCATTTTTATTTACAACACACTTTCCAACAGGCACATTCCCCCATGCACACACGACCCCGAACTCCACACCCCCACATAGCCTGTGTAAGGTGACTTCGGAGCTGCTAACCAGCAAGTTCTTGAATCAGTTCATCTGGGGAAGAGGCAATAGACACATCCTCCTTTATGGTAAGTTCTTGAGAGAAGTCTGACAGGTCCAGGAACCTCCCATGGGGGCGAGACATGCCAGGCCAGGGCAGCCTTTGGTGTGGAGCTGGTGTCCAAATCCTTAGCCACTGAAATGAAGCTCAACATTCCAAGGAGAGTCCCCTCCTCCCAGAGAGGTCGGTTGAGCCTGTGCCCAGAGTCGGAGGCTGAGAACGAGGATGCCTCAGAGCAGGGCCTGTCCACGCTGGGGGTGGCCATCAGCCCCAGGCAAGGCGGGAGCAGGGCCAGGGCTGACGTCCTACGGGACTGGCCTGTGTGCCTGAGCTGCCAACCCCCCAGCCTCCCGCAGACTAATCCAGATGCAGAGATCAGCTCCCAGGCCTGCAGACAGAGGGCGTGTCAGGTGGTGTAGAGGAGAGAGGTACGCAGGGAAGCTACTTGGCAGGGCTTGCCTCCGCCTTGCTCATGCAGCTCACGCACAGACTACTGGGGACAAAGCCCCAGCCCCGTGCAGCTGGCCGGAGGAGCCTCCAGAATCTCACCCATCAGAGAGGGCCATTGCTGCTGCCCCCAGGAGCACACCCCGCCGCAAATACTCGAGGCTCCCTGCGACCAGATCCCACCTGGAAATGTGAGCCAGCATCAGAGGGAAATGAATTTCCATCCACGGGCTGCCAGATCATAAATCATTGCAGAGGGAATGAATTCCACCATCGCTTCCCCATATTAGGACAGACAAATCAAATAGTAAATTACATTTTATTTCATTTACAGAGACCTTGAGGCAAAAAGGTGGTGTGTGGAAAACAGCACACAGGTGAGGAGCACCAACGAGAAGCCGGTTATAAATGCGCTGGTGTGCTCTGTCTGGGCACGCGTGCATGGGGTCCCCAGGGCAGCCGTCTAGGAAGGAGCAGGCTTGCAGAGAGCATCCCTGCTTCCCTCTGAGTAGAGACCATTCTCCCCGGCACCAGCAGCCAGAGCCAAGCGTGCACCCTGCAAACATAACACTGCGAGGAAGTACAGTTCCCTTTAGATTTCAGCAGCGGGTGCTTGGGAGCGGGAGGAGAAGGATCCCTCGGGAGGTCTGGCCATGTGCCTGCCGGTGGGGGCGGCAGCAGGCTGCCCTCCCTCTCGTTCTATAGGCCGGTTAATTAAAAATCACAAGTCCTGATGCTTGATATACAGAGAGTCCGTTCTGCTAATCCTGATGTTCTTCGCCTGCTGCGCAAATCTATGTGGTTCTGTGCGTTGTGTCCCATCCCCCTGCCCCTCAGTGCTGATCACGATTCGTAATTCCCGAGAGTGGAGGTGGGTGGGTTGGGGTCCAGCCCACGAGGAGGGAGGCAGCTCACCACGCCCAGGCAGGTCCTTGGGTGCCAGAGTCAGCAGGGCTCTCAAAGGCTCGGGCTACAACAGCTTGACATAGTTCTGTGGAATCAGACCCCTCTTGCCGTTCAGAGTCCCTTCTAGCCAGCCAGGTTCCCTCGAGGTTTGCACTGCAAAGGAAGGGAAACCACTTTTTACCAAGATACCCCCAAGCACTTGCCTCCTGGGTGTTCACTATACCACTGGGTCTCTTAAAGGCTCAACCAGGGAGTGGCCAGTAGGGAATGGGCCCATTGCTGGGATGTTCGGTCATAGAGTCTGTACAAGGGTTACTGATAGGCTCTGCCTCCCTGGTTTGCCCACCACAATCCTCACCCACCTTCCTGTAGCTTCCTCCCAACTAGCCTCTCCATTTCCCGTCTGTCCCTTCCGATCCACTGGGCAGAGTTGCTCAGTGAACTTCGTAGAATACGGAGCTGATCACATCTTTCCACTGCCTAAAATCACACCAAGCTTCTGATCCGTCTGGTGCACGGGTACCTCTCCAGGAGCCCTCCACCCCCCATGAGCGTACCATCTGCATCAAGTGCAGTGAACCACCCAGAGAAATCCTAACTGGGACTCCATGCCTTGCAAGCGAGCGCCTTCGAATGTCTCTCCCGCACTCCTTCACCAGGTAATTCTTCCTCTTTAGAGACCCGATTGGATGCCTCCTCTCTAGGGAGTCCTCCTCGACCCTTCTCAGCACTTACAAGCCTCATAGGCACTCTCTGGGCATTGGTCTGACTCCCACGCTGGACAGGGAGCTCCTACAGGCAGGCCTAGGCCTTGCACAGTGCCTGGCACAAGGGAAGTGTCCATAAGGATCCACGATGGATACTTAAGAGAATGACGGCAGACGGCACAGCAAAGGGCACGGGGTCCGAGCGCTCATCAACAGGTTTTGGAAACCCAATCCAGAAGCATTTAATAACCCCCAGCTGTGGGCAGGCCCCGGCTCAGACCCCCAACCACAGCCAGGAGCAGGAGCAGAGCCGTGTGCGTAAAGGAAAGGGAGGCACGGGCTAGCCCAGCAGAGCAACTCCAGAGCCGGCAACTTCTGATGACAACCGTGAGAACTGGTTTCATACCCAAAACCAAGAACCTGCCTTTAGGGTTGCAGTGAAGTGGGGGCCTGAGTGGACAGGGGCCCGGGGCTGAAGCCAGAGGCCTGGAGGAGACTCCCGGCTAGCTGGGTGTGCCCAGGAAATGACTCCAGCCCTGAGCCCTGCTTGGCTCTCTACTTGCAAGGGGGGGTGGCCGGCACTGAGGCTGCAGGATCTGCTGTGAGGAGTCAATAAAATAGTTGACATAAAACTAACCTGCATGTGCTCATGGTTTCTTCTCCGATACACACATGAACACACACTTGCACAAACACAGGCTGGGTATTAATAAAACATGCGCTGAAGAGAAAAAAAGGGATTTCCGACCAAGCTGGGGTGAAAGGAAGCTTTAATGGGGGAACCGAGGCTAGGCTGGGAACCCTACACATCCACGTCCCCACCCACCACCTCTTCAGCCCTCACCTCCCTGGAAGGCAGGAGCCAGTAGGGAGAAAAATGTCACTGACTTAGGAAGGGGGTCGGGGACTCCTCCCAGGGCTGGCGTGGGTGGGGCGGAGTGGAGAGTCCCCAGGCACAGGAAAGGCGCTCGGAGGCTGCAGGTGAGGGTCTCCCTGCCTCTCTGAAGACCTGACCGCTCTTGATAGCATCAAACCCCAAAATACCCATCCCAGGCTCCTCTCTGTACTTGGTTTATCAAACTGCTTCCTCCGACGGCAGTGTGATAGTTAATTTTACATGTTAACTTGGCCAGGCCACAGTACCTGGATATTTGGTCAAACATCATTCTAGATGAATCTATGAAGATTTGGTCAATTGTTCTAAACGTTTAGATGTGATTAACAGTTAAATCAGTAGACTCTGAGGAACGCAGATTAGCCTCCCCTACGGAGGTGGCCTCATCCCACCAGTTGACGGAACGAAGGCTGGTGCCCACCTTCCCCGAGAAGAGGGAATTCTGCCCACCCTCACACCTGGGCTGCAGTCTTCTCTGGTCTCCAGCCTGCAGATCTACCCTGCCGATTCCGGATTCGCCAGCCCCAATCACGTGACCCAATTCCTTAAAATAAGTCTCTCTCTCTCACACACACACACACACAGAGCACATGCCCTGTTGGTTCCCTTCTCTAGACAGCACTGGCTAAAACAGGGAGTTTCAGGAGTAAGACAGCATCTCAATTTGGGGAAGATTTTTACTCCAAGAGACAGTGAATATAATGGGAATGAGATGGGTTTTAAAGTCCCCATCATCCCAGCTGGACCTCTGCATTTTTACTGACCGTGACCCCAGACAAGTTGCCTATCCTAACCTCAGTGATTCCTCAAAGAGTAAACAACAGCTCATTAGCAGTTGTTGGAAATATTAAAATGAGATGATTTATATCAAAGTGATGCCAGGAACACACCACATTTCCATGCTGTGTCCAAGGTAGGCAAGGAAATGTATTATTTTGAAAGCAAAACAGCAGCTAAGTACCCCTTGCCCATCACTCATTCAACCTGTAAATTCTGAGCACAGGACCCGGGCGTGGCAGGATTTGCAACCTCCCTCCAGGGCCTCCCCCGCCCCTGGCACTCCCCATCAACACCCTGCACTCCAGGCCTCTACTGCATCCTTCCAGGCCTCTGCACCATGCTTGGTGCTATCTCGGGGTAAGAAAAAGAAGGTATCTTCATTTTGTTGCTTCTTAAATAACTTTCCTACTTGAAAGTTGTGTAGAACATGACTATGTTGCTGCACCCAATATAAATATAATGAACATTCACGCCAATAAACACAACCCTAACCTGTTCCTGATAAACCAAAGCAGTTTAGATTTTATGGCTGAACTGGGAAAGGGTAAAAGAGATATCAAAGGCCCTGGGGCTCCCAAGCTTCCTGGCAGGTGTTTCCCACACCCACAAGGCGCTGATGGGAAGTCATTTGATGGCTGGAACGGCCCAAGTGGCCTGCTGTCTTAAAAGGCCCCAGAACTGCATGAGCACTGAATCCAGACGCTCTGGTCTGCAGGCCCAGAATTCCATTTTTTTAGAACAGACTTTCCCTTTTCAGAACAACTCTGATCACAGCTAGTGTCACAGCTGAGCCTCTGTCCTATCAGCAGAGTCGGCTCAGACCCAGAGCACCCAGACACCTCTCAGAAGAGGAAGCCAGGGAGTCACATGAGACAAGAGAGGGCCAGGGCCAGGGCCCTGGCATGGCAGCACCTCCCCTCTCCCAGGAGAAAAGGGCTATTTTCATTCATGCTATTTTTAAAGAAACTTTCAGAAATTGGCATGATTTTGACAGGTTGTCACTTAGGTTTCTGGTAGCTGGAGTCTGAATACTTCTGGGAGTCCCATTTCTAGCTGTAGGGCCTCAGGCTTCCACGACACATCAGCCCAGCACCTGGCCAAGAGCTGTGAGACCCCATGTCCTCAAGCCCTCTGTCCCTACACCTGCCACAGATGCTTTCCTGGGAAACAGCTCACTTGTGAAAACTTGAGGAGTATCTGTTCATTCATTCATTCATTCCCTCCCTAATACACCATCTCAGGGCAGGGGGTGCTGCCACCCGGGAGGCACAAATCATGTGGCAGGAGCTCCAGAGTGGCCTCCTCCCCAGAGAACCGTCTGCCAGCATGGCAGGGGTCTGCCTGTCCATATTTCTGGGCGGGAGACATGGCAGCTTCAGTGTCATTCCCCCGTGCCCTTCCCTGTGAGCTGTGCTCTGCCTGCAGGTCTCAATCAAGGAGCCCTGGCCAGCCTCATGCCGGGAGGAGACGGCACACGGAGCAAGACTGGTGTGGGCAGGGACCCTGACTAGCACTGAAGACAGTAGATGTCCTCCACCGGCACTCCGGGGGCAGTAGACGAGAGAAAGGACAGAGAAGTGAACTAACTGAAGACAGGTTTCCTCACTCCCAGCTACAGTCTCCTGGCGGGGGACAGAGTAGGTCATCCCAGGAGGCTGTGGAGCCAGCTCAACTGACACCTGCACGACACACAGGCAGACAGTACAGCAGTCACCCCCCCAAGCACTGGGAGCACCAACTATGTGCCAGGGACAGGGTGGAGCCCACACCACAGACCCCGTTCTGCCACTTAGCAGCTGTCTGACCCTGGGTGACTCACACACCCTCAACAACCTCATCATGTGTGTTGTGCCAGAGCTCCCTGGTATTATGGGAGTTTGTTAACTGTACTAAAATATATATTAATGTAACATAAAATTTACCATTTTAGAGTGTAGGATTCAGTGGCATTAAGCACATCTCCAATGTCGTGTAACCGTCACCACTATCTATTTCCAGCACTTTTCTATCTTCTCGAACTGAAACTTTCATTCCCCCCCCCCATCAAGCTCCTGGCGGCCTCTATTCTGCTCTATGTCTCCATGAACTTGCCTAGTCTAGATATTTCATATAAACGGAATCGTACGATATTTGTCCTTTTGTGGCCAGTTTATCAAACTTAGCATAATGTCCTCAGGGTTCATCCATACTGGGGCAGGTGTCAGAGTTTCTTCCCTTTTACAGCTGAACTAAAGCCCTCTGCACGTATGGACCACACTGTGTCCGTCCACTCATCTGCCGATGCACACCTGGGTCTGTTTCCACCTTCGGGCTGTTGGGAATAATGCTGCCGTGACCACGGGTGTGCAAATACCTGTTCAGGTCCCTGTTTCAATTATTTTGGGTACATACCCAAACATGAAATTGCAGAACTCTATAGTGATTCTCTGATTAATTTTTTGAGGATCCACCACCCTGTTTCCAAAGTGGTTATGTTCCCACCAGCAAGGCACAAGGGCTCCCATTTCTCCAGGTCCTCAGTAACACTTGTTTTCCACGTTTTTGCTAACAGCCATCCCAACGGGTGTCAAGCGGTATCTCGTGGTTTTGCCACGTCAGCGCGATTTACCATCCCATAACAAAAGGGACACTGAAGCGAGTGACGATAGCAATTTGTGAGAAGCTACCTCCAGGACAGAATCTGGACCTTTTTTTCCCCCAGCATAATGTAAACAATATATGTGACAAGTATTTAAATCATCAAAGCAATATCACAACACAGTGAATACCAGGAACACACCACACTCCAGAGCTGCAACGGGACCACTAGGGAGGCCTGTGTCCCTCCCGGGCTGTGTCCTCTCCCCGCCTCACACCCCTCCCTGTCCCAGGGCATGAGCAGCTCGAGTGTTGTGTTTCCCATTCTCTTACCCCAGCTGTGGCTAAAATACAGTTCTATCACATACGTACAGATGCCTAATAACATCCTACTGATTTCGCATATTTCTGAGCCTAACCAGAATTACATGATGTCTAGTCTCCTGGCACTTTATTTTTTCACTTAACATTTTTTCTATGATTCCCCCATGTTAGGAGTATATTTAGGAATCACACTGCTGGCCCGTGGGGTCTCCACAAGATCAACTTTCCAAGACAATGCCAAACTGTTTTCCAAGGATTATTCTGTGTCTATTGGAGTGATTAAAATTTAATCACCAGAGGCTTTTAAGGATTAATCCAGGCCACACCTGCTTCCCCAGCCCTGGCACGATCCCTTCTGCGTGTGGAAACAGAGCCTGCGTGGGCGGCTCCTGGGACCTTCCCGTGGGGCCGCCCTGGCAAGACAGCCACTTCCCACCTGCCTGGAGGGTCTGACAGCTGCAGGGCCACCTGTCTGGAAAGGGAGCGGGACTGACTAGACACCCACAAACCGTATTCCTAGGGTTCCCCAGGCCCAGAGGAAAGAGAAGGGCCCCTCGGCGGTCACAGGGACATCCGCTGCCCTGAGACTTGACCAACACAGCCCTCCCTGGGGGAACGTGGGCGGCGCTTCCCAGAACAGCAGCTAAGATTAGTGCATCTGCTACAGAAACAGATCTGCGGCCTAGAATTTGAACTCATAACTTAAGTCCAGGCCCACCCAGCAAGAGCAAAGAGCAAGGAACACTTAGCGAGCTACCTATTTACTAAAGACCCCTCTGCCTGCTACAGTCTGGGTTCAGATTTCTCACTGTTGTCCACGTTCCAAACCACAGAACTACTGACGGGGCAGCCCAGGGGTCACCCTGACCTTGATCTTGTTTTGTCCAAAGGCCACTAAATGCCATAAACCAATTTCCTCTGTTGTCTGTACAAGGTATAAAAAGGGATTGCACCGCAAGAGCATCTCTGGATGCTGGAAGATTCCAAATGGATAAGTGAACACAGAAAAAAATATCTTGGGCATTTTCAGGGAGTGTTCCTGTTGACACTCCTGTGGGCTGACTCGTAAATAGTGGCCACTTGGAGCCCTGCCTGGCTCCATGGAAGCTGTAGTCGTGGGATGGCCAATCTGTCTTGCTGTGAGTTGTCAGAAGGGAAGACCCCACAGCCATTCGAAGAAGGGCTTCACTTCTTGCCCAGACGTGTTCTGGGCAAGCACACACTTTTAACCAGCTAAGAGATCAACCGTGCACAGAAGAGGAAGGTGCAAACACACACACAAAAAGAATAAACCCTGCTTAAGGGCCTTCCACCTGCTGTGCCCTTAAGAACCATTCCCATCAAACAGCAAGTGTCATGGTGTCGCTCCCGAATGCCTCCCACTACGCTTAACCACAGTACAACAGAACCGCGAGGCACCGTGAGACAAGCAGCTCACACAAAATGAGACGCTCGCATACCTGGGTAGGGAGAGGATGTTAACGCATCAAAAAAGCATTTTCAGAGTAGCCAGCCTTTGAGGAGCGACCGAGGAACTACTGAGACGCCCTGGTGCTCAAACCAGCAAAGTCCAGAGTGAGCTGGACGCCAGCACCACAGAGCACAGACTCTGAGGAAGACATGACCGGGCTCAGAAGGCAGCCACGTCCACGGCACCCCGCGACGTGGCCAGTGTGGCTTCACGCTCAGCAACATCTCCCATGAACGTCTGCGGCATCAAAGGCTTATCTTCCAGGAACCCCAAATGCTGCCTTGACACAGCGTCAATTTTGCAGACATCCCTGGAGATGAGGATGAAGACTCTGATGCACAGACTACTTAAGGGACCTGTCTAGGATCGCACAGAAAGTGGAAAAGGCAAGGTGTGGTCTCAGACAAAATAACTGCAGGGTTTATATTCCATATTGACCTGCTATCAATGGCTCTCCTCTTCCAAAACCACACTGAGATACTGGTATGTGTGTATGTGTGTGTACATATATGTATGCATGTGACTGTATGTACAAGCACCTGCATGTATACGTGTATACACACACTCTCTCTGTGTTTTAGGGAGGCTTCTGCAAGTCATCTGGTGCCTTCAGAGCTGGAGAACTTGTCTGCTAGCTCAGACACCTGTCAGCCTCTCCTCTTCATCCGTGCTGGCAGACTTGCATCTGGTGTAGGCACTGACCCTCACTCCCATGGCTGTGTGTCTAGAGGAGGTGTACCTTGCCCAGTGGGAATCTGGCTGGTCTGAATCCTTGCCAGCCAGCGATGGGTTTAGGGTAAGCCAATTCTGGCTACTGGGATATTAGGGCAGGTAAACTAGGAAGAAAGTTCTGGAAAAGTTTTCTCACTCTTAAGAGAGTACAAGCATGAGACATCCCCTCTTGCTGGAGGTGAGTGTGGCCAGGATGCCTGGAACTTTGGCAGCCATCTCGCCCCCACCAAAAAACCAGCCAGAGACCCACATCCACAAGATGAAAACAAAGACACGTTAATACTTTGGTCTTTCATGACATCTTTGAGAAGATGAATTAACCAACCCTGGAGCTCTCCACTTTCAGACTTATTATTTTGTAAAGCTAATCCTTTTTTTCACGTGCGTGAGCCAGGGTCTTGCTATGCTGCCCAGGCTGGTCTCAAACTCTTAGGCTCAAGCGATATTCCCACCTCAGCCTCCCAAGTACCTGCGACTACATACAGGAGCCACCACACCCAGCTTTAGCTAATCCACTTTCATGATTGAGCTAGCCAGTTGTGTCAGTTTTTGTGACTTCCAGCCCAAGGCGTCTAAATAGATATACCTTCTACCACGGTAGCTCTCTCACAGACCATACTGTGCAAGGGATTTCAGAGGCTTCTCAACAAAGCTAATCACACAAAGTAAAAATTCACTGTCATTACTCAAAAGGGTGAGTTTCAATGCCACCATCTCAGCTTCCCCTGCGGGCACACGGTGTGCCAATACGTGACAGGCCTGGAGCAGGGCGGCTCTTTGACCACGCTTTGCTGGCAAAATCGTACGTGTGTGTGTTATGGTGATAAAGGAATGATCTTGCTTCTACTCCAGGAACAAAATTTCTCAACAAAGTATATACTTCTGTTGTATGTGGGGTTTTGTTGTTTGTTTTCTGACACAGAGAGTCTCTGGCTCTCAACAGCACTTGTCACACACATATAGAAATCTATTCTAAATGAGGCAACTTGCTTTCTGTAAAACAATCGTCAGCAAATGCTGCATTCCTGACAATACACCACTGTGCCTTGTGTCGATATATTCCATAAATTCCAAACGTTCTGGCTAATCAACCATTCCACTGCAAGCATCTAAGGCTCCCACTGCTTCCCCAGAACTCTTCTGGGGAGCTCCACCCACACATGACATCACTGTTTCCACAGCAACCAGTGAATTTCATAATGAGCAGGAAGGACTGGGGAGGGAGGGAAGAAATCAAGGCAGAGGGAAGGGAATACATATGCTGAACCATAGGAGAACTTTTTGAAATATTAAACCAGGCATGGCTCCTAAATGCTTCTGTACGAATATTAAACACTCAAAAATCTACACCCTTGTTTCAATATGCAAAGTCAATACCCATATCTGGAGATTCACACACTGTTTAAATCGGCAAAAATGGAAAGCACAAAAGTGGTAAGGGAAATAGAAATCAACATGGTTTGAACGACGTAGTATTTCTTCTCTGACAGCTCAGATTTGGCCAAACTGAAACATTTAGGAGGCTTGGTTGGGGACTCTGGGAGAACAAAGCAAACAAAGGAGGCATATCAGAAATATTTCTTCCCTGCAAGTAGCACTAGCTTCTTCCCCTCAGGAGGAAGATGCCCCTAATGAAGACCCAGAAGAGTTAGAAGGGATGCAGAAAAATCAAGAGGAGGGCAGAGTGGTACCCCAGCCACACACACGGCCCCCTGGGAGCCAAACACACCAGCTCCCTCCGGTCCAGAGCGGCAGAGAGAGACGGACCCTCCCAACTACAGCACCATCAGTGACTGGTCGGTGTTGCAGATATTCCGGAGTGACAGAATACAGCCCACTGCAAAGCTCCCGCTCACACTTACCATCCTCAAAAATTGCTCCTATTTCAAAAGACAATTCCGAGCTGTGTTCCGCTTCGCACGGGTACACCGCGCGAGCCTTCCGATTGGTAACGCTGAAAGGGAGCGGGAGAGACACAAATGAAAACGTGCACACCTGGGAGAGAGAAACCTCACCGGCCCCCCCACCCCCATTTCCCAAATCTCATGTATATGTTACCAGTGGGGCAAGTCCTTAAAAAAAAAAAAAAAATTAACAGGGAAGCGAACACCAGGCAAAGCCACACGGCACTTGATTTTCCAGTAAATGATGGGTTTCAAATGCAAACCGTTCCTTGGGGAGCCTCTCTGAGAAGCTGTCACTGAACCACTTCACCTAATTCTCCTCCCTGCCTGGTGAGATGCCCTCCCCACCACTCGGCATTGTCGGAGCCACAGGGCATGTTTATTTCCAAGCACTTCAGCTGCTCTATTAGGAAAAGCACCGCATCTGGAGACACGGGCCAGCCAGCGCAGGGAACAGGCACATCCAGACTAAACAGGCTGGGCACTGAACCACTGACCCAACTCCGTCTGGGATGATGACCTGCTCCCCACCCCACTCTGGAAGGGGCTTGTTTTTACTCAGGGCCTCTGTATTTAGAGCCCCTCGCCCCCAGAGGCACACCAGGCTCAGCTTCTCACCATCTGTCAAAACATCCTCTGTGCCCTTGTGGGAAAAGGCCGCACTGGGGAAAGACGGAAACTGCGCTTTTAGCCAGATCCAACCAGAGCAGGAAGAAATGTCCCACCGCTCTGGGGAGAAGGGGAAGCCTCTGATAGGAAGAGGCACTTCAGCTGCTACCAGGTGGAAAGGCTTGCTAAAGGCCATCACCTTTGTCCTCTAGAGAACTGGCCATTTGCTATGGAAATTAACGTTTCCAGTGCCAGTCTGCCTTCCTTCAAAACAGAGACTATGCTTTAGATCCATGCACAGGAAGTTCTTCCAAAATAAGTAGTTTCACAAAATGCACAACCAGCACCAAAAACACAGAGTGGGTTCAAGCAGGTCTCACATAAGGCAAATTTCTCCAAAGAACCTACTTGCTATTAAACTGAGTAAGGCATAGCCCTGCAACAAGGTTATAAATGTTGTCCATGGAGTCCAGGATACCAGGGGAACCTGGGCGAGCCTTTTTCAGCAGAGAGCACAAGAACTTGCTCAGGTTTATCAAGCCCCTTCTGGGTGCCACCACCGTATTCCACACCCCAAATCACATACCTTTCAGGAGGCTTGTCCATCATGGAGGCAGGAGAAGAAAGGGGGAAAGGGGACGACCTGGGTGAAGGAGGAGTAACAGCTGGGTCTGAGCTTGGTGTGGTCGGAAACTGCGGGTTAAGCCACTGGACCATAGGTGACCGGGTCTGACTTGGGCTAAGGGAAGAAGTTTAAAGGACAGGATTAATAGTAAAAAGGCACAGAACACCAAACGTCTAACACCCTATCGCAAATGGCTAGAATGCCAGTTCCCTTATGTCCCCAGACCAGTGGGGACAGAGTCTTCCCTGCATCCTCCCAGGGCTATAGCCGAAACTACAGATACCAACAACCCCCAAACTAGCCACAACCCCAAACTGGAGATATCTCATTGTACTTCTCCAGCTCTCTGGAGGAGATCTAATCCTCAAAGGCACCGTATCAGTTCACTCATTAGAAAACCAGAGTCTAATGGCTCAAAGAAGTGACTGGGACTTTCAAGGTATTCATTTTTTCTGCTTATAAGGAAAGTCACAGGAATCTAGAGTCAAGCCCATGACTTGTAGCTGCAAAGATCAACACGTGGCCTTTTCATGTTGAAAGCTCTATCACTTGGTCATACACACGGCAACTCTAAAAAAAATCACTAGGACTTAGGATTCATCTAGAGAGAGCCAAAAACTAGAGTTCAGCAGAGAAACCAATAAACAGCAGAAATCTTTGGTGACCTGAGCATTCCTTAATATTTCCAAATTAAAAAAAAAAGTCAATGTAAAGAGGTCAGTGAACAGACCCTTGGAGTGGCCTATGAAGATGGAGGGGGAGTCGGTAAACGGATGCTGATCGGAACGGTCCTTCCATTATCTCAGAACTGGAGGCTTGTGGCCATGGTATACGCAGCTCCCTTTGAAAGCACAGTGCTGGAAGGTTCTTGTCTCATCCAGTGACATTTTCAACACCTACGTGTTCCTGGTCTGCTATGCCCAGAGGCTCTTCACCTCAAATTCACCCTCTTCAGCTAACACCAGTTTCCACGAGCGGCTTCCTGGTCCTTCCACATTCCTGAGCATTATCTTTGACTCTTTCTTCTGCAGCAGAACACATGCCATGTTCTTCCTTACCAGCGTGGTCCCCTGGCTCCATTCCTCCATGATCAGACCTACCCAATGTGTCTCCCCAAGAACTGGCCCTCCCCTGCCCACCTGTCCCAGCAGTCACCTGTTTGCCCCCAGCTCTGCTTCCTGGGGCTCCCCCTTCCTCTCAGGCTCTCCCCTCCCTCTGCCTTCTCTAATCTCGCCCTCTGCCCTAAAACCCCTCCCGTGGCCTCTCCAACCCGCACACCTTCTCTGACGGCCTGCCACACCAAGAGGTGAGGGGGCAGGCTGGCACGGGCTGTTCTCCGATGCCTTCAGATATTTGTCTTGCCTGTGTGGCAAGATCAGATGTTTAACTCCTTTTTCTAGACCTTCACGAAGCCAGGCAGAGCGCTAGGGACATGAGGCCGTCAGCCAACATCTGAGCAACCCATTTAGAAGTTTCAAAACTAAAACTGAATTTTATAAACCTGGTGCATTATTGACTGGGGACATATGTAATACACAGAAGGTTTCCTGTCCTTTGGTCAGGAAAAAGGGGGGCCACTTAAAAAATATTTTTTAAAGAACGAACTTAAAATTGCACTGTCTAGCCATTCATTCGAGAGTCACAAAACCTATTTCATCCCAAGCCAAGAAACGTATAAAATCCTAAAGTGATCTGTATCACCACCAGCCACAAAAGTCACTCAGTTCTTCAGAAAAAAAGAAAAGAAACTTTACAGTTGTCTCACGAGGAAGGAAAGGAGAGGAAAGAGTGGAGCTCTGGCGGGGAATTTAAGGAAGCCAAACAACTGCCACGGTATCCTCCCAGCAATTACTCAAGGTGCCTGGAGCTCGTGGCGGTGGAAGATGAGACGTTTGGCCACGCCCCCACCGATTCTTCCGAGTCATAAATAGTCAGGTGAGTAAATGACAGCCATCCATCTGCTCAGAGGGAGGACAGCAACAGGATGAAGATAAAGTAACAATGTGACCATATTTATATGGCCCTTTACAAAGAAAGATCGTAAATTTTATAGCTATTGTCTACTTAATCTGCACATCTTTAAGGAAAAAGAAACTCAGTGTTTTGGGTTTCTGTGTACGTGTGAAGGGAAAATACCCCTTAGTTTTCGGCAAGTGAGAAGAACTGCTGTAATAGCAGGTGCAGAGGCAAGGGGTGACCTGTCCTTCCACTCAGCTTTCTCCAGCTTGTCCCAAACCAGAACTCAGAGTCAGCAGTCCTCGTCCAGGGTCAAGTTCTTAGCACGAGTCTGTGTTTCCTGAGATCTTTTGGTTGCTGCTTAACATACATACATGCTATGTAATCCAGCACTAACCGGCTCACCGAGATAACCTTCCAGACTTCCCATTTAAACTTAATTTTCTATATTTGAGTTCCCCAGTTTCCCCCATAGTATCTCAGAAACCTCAGCTAGATACTTCTTTGGATTTCAGAACCCCACGCGGGCAAAACATCGTGAGCTGGGATATTCATAGGGAGTGGCAAAAATGCAAGTCTCCATGGAGACGAAGCAGGAAGTCCTGTGGGTGGACGAGGAGACCCAGGGAGCACAACCAGGTTTGGGAAACAGCAGCGTAGCTGCTTGGTCAGGAGAAACTTTTCACAGGCCTGTTGCCCAGGAATGAATGGGGATGAGGCAAGGAGCAAATACATACACTCAAGTCATGGACTGAGTTCACACCTCTGCTGATCGAGGTCAGACGATGTTTCACACGTGTTTCCCCAAAGCAAATTGCCCATATTTGTTTGAAGGCAAAAAATTGTAAATATCAGCTTCATTATATAACCATCTCCTACTTGCCCAAATTTGGGTAGTTTTTTTATAATAAGAATCTGATTTTTTAAAAATATTTAATGCTTTAAAATAAATGCCTATATTTTCTCAAAAAGCAGTAGGGGAAAATGTTAGTTGCAAAAGACAGTTTCTGATATTCTCTTTCCCCTTACTGAAAACATTTTGAAGGAACACTAGATACGGGACCGGCAGCCCGTAGCCAAGGTCTCACGGTTTTCCCTCAGCCTGGCTGCAGGAGAGAATTGAGCACACTAAGGCATCCATGTACGTAATGAATTAACCATTCTCCTAGACGGCTAGAATGGTTCTAGCCACATAAGTGTCGGGAGACGGTGCTCCCTGGCTCTCTTACATGTCTGCACATCTAGTGAGCCAGAAGAACCCGCCGCCTTTATTCTGGACTGTTTTTTCTAAGATATTTGTAAGGCAAACAGCCTCGGAAGACAGAGATTCATTCTCATTCATATTCTCTCTCTCTCTCTCTCAAAGCAGGCTTTCCCCATTATAAAAGATTTGCATTTTCTAAGCTCTAGGTCCCTCTCCTGGAACATTTGACGTGCAGGTGTCACCTGGCCCATGTTTCATCACCTTGTGAGAATTGGGACTCATAGAACTGGTGCAAGAAGACGCTGATACTGTTATTACTGTAATCAGCAGAGTCCTGTGGCTCTGACCAGGAGTCCCGTGCCTTCTGCCAGCATCCCTGAAATTTACCAGCTTGCAAGCAGGTAAATTTCAGATTCTCCTTAGTTCTTCACAGTATCATCCTTGGGAGAACTGAGGAAACAGTCACC
This sequence comes from Lepilemur ruficaudatus, assembly GCA_963574885.1. NCBI lineage: Eukaryota > Metazoa > Chordata > Mammalia > Primates > Lepilemuridae > Lepilemur > Lepilemur ruficaudatus. Next base: position 2,916 of record CAUYRT010050633.1, on the reverse strand, counting down.
AAGATCATTTTTTTGTATTCTGTGGTTCAGGGGAGAACCCCAGCTGAGAATGTTTCTGGGATAAAGATCAAAAATGACTGGTGATATAAGAATAAAAAGCTCACTGTATGCTAGAACCTAATGAAATATTTTGAGAGCCCTCTCCTACAACTTCCCAAATTTAAGTGGTTTTTAAATCTATTTCCTTTTTCCTGCTGCCCCTTTAACTACTGATTTTTGATTAGTAAGACTGGCGCGTGAGCACAAACCACCACATTCTATTGAATGTTGAGCAACTGACCAATTACAAAAAAGTACCTAAGTGCCACATGTTTCTTGAAAGCCAACTTGTGGTTTGCAAAAATGGAGAAAGAAGTCAACTCTTCCTAAAAAGCTCAGAAACCACATTTACCAAGACAGAAATAAATTAAAGAGAACTACTAATATCTGTTCACCAGCTTCCTGATTTAACACACTAAACTGCAAGAACCTTCCTAAAGCAGGACTCCTCTCCATTTTCAGTGCAAAAGAACCAACACCAGCATCTTCCTTCCAGGGGAACTGTTTCCTTCTCAAAGAAAGGCGGCAGATGGAAACTAGAGTGTTTCACTAAAAACACATGAAGATTTCAAATTGCTAACTCAGAAACACATCCCTGAAAACACTCATCCTGAAAGTCTACCTGGCTATTCCTAAGGCAACAGAGAAGTGTTGGGTGGAACAGGGGAGCGGATGGGGAATGCAGTGGGCAGGGAACAGAATACGATCTGTGTGAGGAAACGCTCTTCTCTAAAGAAAATCAATACTCCTGTGTTGGAAAAACAGGCCTGAATTTCAGAGAAAGACCATATAGCTTTCATGGTGGGGGGCAGGGAAACAAACCAACTCCAAAATATGAAATTATGACAGTGGCTGTATCTGTGTACACTTTACAGAGTTTATTTTTATAAAATGTAACAAATCAGCAGTCCATGCTGCTTCTGACTCAAACTGTGATCCAATCTTCTTCAGCACCAGACTCTACACTCCATGCATATTAAAAACTTGCTGGCAGCAGAAGAGGACAAGCGTTTCAGTAAGAGGAAGGCGGGTTAGGGCCTTAACTGTTAAAACCCAACACCAGCTGCACTGGTCACCAGAGAAGTCCTGCGTCTAACAAACATTTCTTGCATAACACAGACAGGTCGGGCTCTGGGCACTGCTGAGGACACAAGCGCCCAATTCCAGGCTCTTGGAGCGTTGAGTGCAATTTAAAATTTGAAGGGACAGAGCAGGGAGAATACATATCAAGAAAATAAATGACTGCTTATTTCAAGTGACTAAATCCCCCAAATACCAAGATATGTGACTATGGTTATATGATATCGAAATCAAATCAGAAGTTTGCGCTGGAATGGAAGATTTTAAAACTTCACTTGCAAGGTCTCTAAGCAGAAACAAACACATTAGTGAAATGATCTTTCGTGCCAGTCTGGGAAACGTACTGCATAAGTCTAGAACAGCTGTCCTGGGCAAAAAGTGTTTAGAAAAATAAAGACAGAAGGAAATATTGTAAATCTGTATATTATAGGAAAATCTCTGTTCAGATAAATGCCACAGTTATTCCTTAAGTGCCAAGAGAGGGAGAATTCCACCAGCAAGCACACTGTTTGGTTCCAAATGAGCACACCAAAGGGGAACAGCAATGGAGAGAAGAAAAGAAAGACGCCATAATACACAGGGTGGGGTGGTGAGGTCTTTGCTGCCCATTAGGAGGGTTTGAAATGGACCTGTCTGCTCATCATCTATGGGTCTGAAAACTTACTGTCATGCTGTGTGCTAGTCCCTGGACCCGCTGTCTAGCCAAGTGAGTGGAGAATGCCCATTAATTATCATAATGCAGCGCCATAAGTGCCATGCAGAGATCTGCCAGGGTCCCCAGGGGAACAGAGGAGAAAGCATGTAACACTCATTAGGGTATCCAGGAAGACTTCCTGTAGGAGGCGGTGTCTGCACTGAGCTAATGCCGAAGCCAATGGGGCCAGTCATCATCACATCACTTCCCCACACCAGGCTCATGCGAGGCACAACTGTACACAGTCTAGCACTGCGCCAGACACTATTCACAAACACAAATCCACGCACTCGCAGTGACCCTATCATTCCACGTTACATAAGAGAAGACAGGTGACATCTCAGGAAGGTAAAAGCAACTTACTCAAGGTCCTGTCGGTAGGAGACCCTATTTTGACAAGACAGCACAGGGCTCATACCCTCAAGTCCTTCTGAGTGACTGGAACAGAACAGAAGAAGCATGGAGAGAGAGGTGAGGACAGAGATACTCGGGAGGCAGGATCCAGGATCCCACACTTAAGGCACAGAAGGGCAACTGAAGGATTTTAAGCACGCAAATCGTAAGTGCACATTCTGCCACTCTCCAGACAGATCTGAGTCCCAAAGCCAGCACACTGCCATTGCTGGCTGTGTGCCCATTTGCAGTTTCTTAACTTCCCTCGGCTTGTTCCTCTTTTTGTGAATAAAAGAAAGGCTATTTCTCACTGGCCAGAAGCCAGGGAGAGAAGGAAGAGAATGACTTAAGAATGCCCCCAGAGGCTGGCCTGCAGCAGAAGGCTGCACTCGTCAGTCACCCACAACCGAAACTCAGCAGAGTCTCCAGTTCCTCAGCTGAAATGGAGAAAGCAATTATTAACAGGCTGGGCCACTGCAAGATTTAAATGAGATAACAGGTGTCAAGCAAGCAGCAGAGACTGGAGCATAGTAAGCACTTAATAAATGAAGCCCTCACTATTTCGTATTTTTTTTTTAATTGGGGGAAAACTACAAAGCATTTACAGTATAATGTTTATAGTCACAATTTATAGTGAGCTGATTTCCCAAAATATATTACCACTCAAGTTGACTTATCTTGTTACATTTAAAAATCTACTCTGTCAAAGT
>CAUYRT010050630.1:0-15011 GCA_963574885.1 Lepilemur ruficaudatus | reverse complement strand
GGACTACAGGCATGTGCCACCATGCCCGGCAAATATTTTCTATATATTTTTAGTTGTCCAAGTAATTTCTTTCTATTTTTAGTAGAGACGGGGTCTCGCTCTTGCTCAGGCTGGTTTTGAACTCCTGACCTTGAGCAATCCGCCCGCCTCGGCCTCCCAGAGTGCTAGGATTACAGGCGTGAGCCACAGCACCCGGCCCATGATCTTATTAATTTGAACAGGTAAATGAGAAAATTCCAAGTTATAAATTGAACTGGAATATTATTTTCTGGCCCTTCCAGAGACAATATTCTCTTCTAGAACAACAGGGTTGGAGATGAAGTGGGAGGGAAACAAATATTGTTACTTTGCTATTTCTGTAGGAAAGGACAAACTCTCTGCCCTCACATACATGGGTCAGTCGCTAGAGCCAGTGAAACCTGAGCTTAACATACCACCAGAAGATAAAGTTCAGTATTAGCTGCTACTTTTCTTGTTCAGAGTTTTAAAGTAACATTAATATTTCCATAGTTATTATTCTATGGTGTTTAGACATAACAGGTGGCCTGTTTTTGGTGTTGTCAAGAACTCAGATTGAAAAACAAATATACTTTACAGTTCTTTTTAAGTGGTATATTTTCTAGAAAATGCGATGAGGTTTAAGAGCAATTGAAAAGTTTGATTTCAAGAAAGTCTCATCCAAAATTTACTGTATATTTTTCCCACCCTCATTTAGTGCTTACTAAAGTCCTGGGAGTCATTTTTGACAACAATTTAATGTATATTTAAGTTTTTGGGAGTTAATTTTTTTACACCACTTAATGTTCATTATGGATCTTGAAGGTAAATTAATTCTGCACTAAAATTTTATGATGCTTCACAAAATGATTCCAGTGGCCCATATGGAATTGGGCCAACTGGTCCAATGACACACATGGAATTGTAGGTGACGTTATCCTATTTCTACTTGATATTTGTAAACTGCTGTGATAGCCAATACAAGTGTATTACGAGAAAGTGGAAAACAGAATAATAATAAAATCAAATTAAACTTGGAAAAATGCAAGGCCCTAGCTGACTTCTTGCTTCAGGGAGAGGCTCTTAGCTTTGGTTTTGAGATCAGAATCACAGGGGGATCTTTAAAAAGTCCTAGTGAACTGCAGACCAATGAAATCAGAATCTCTGGGCGTGGGCCCGGGCGTTTGTAGCTTTTTAAATTCCCAGGTATCGGCTGGGTGCAGTGGCTCACGCCTGTAATCCTAGCCCTCTGGGAGGCTGAGGCGGGAGGACTGTTTGAGCTCAGGAGTTCGAGACCAGCCTGAGCAAGAGTGAGATCCCGTCTCTACTGAAAACAGAAAGAAATTAGCTGGACAACTAAAAATATTTATACAAAAAAAATTTAGCCGGGCATGGTGGCTCATGCCTATAGTCCCAGCTACTTGGGAGGCTGAGGCAGGAGGATCGCTTGAGCCCAAGAGTTTGAGGTTGCTGTGAGCTAGGCTGACGCCACGGCACTCTAGCCTGGGCAACAGAGTGAGACTCTGTCTCAAATAAATAAATAAATAAATATATAAATTCCCAGGTATCTCCAATGTGCAGCCAAAGTGCACAGTGCCTTAGAGCATCAACAATTGTGTTTTTTTTTTTTTTTGGTCCTTTCATTAAAGAGCACAGTTACTTTTTAGGAGGGTAGGAAGACTCTGGGAAGCCCTGAAGCTTATTCATTGGCCACCTTGGTCTGATTTCAGAAAGGAAAATAGAATTCCAAGTATACTTTGTCTGAAAAGCTGGTACTCCAGACTTAGGGAGTGTCAGGGAGTGTCATAAAGGATGTCATTCCCCATGATTAGTCTTTGAAAGTCGATTGGATGTCATTTGTAAGTGCATCTTAGTGTGTCCTCCAGGGTCCATTGAAGGGAACATCATTCCAGTGGACATCTTTTGACATCAACTGAGTTATTAAATGACATTGAGGGATTGGTTATTTTTAAACTATTAGCCCCCATTTATGACTATTTGGGGTTATAAAGACATGGTCAATTTAGATGCATAAGCTGTGGTTCTGGGTCGGTATTAGCAAACGCAGGCTGTGTTGATTTTGCAGGCAGTTGCAAAGAGCTGCTAGTTGGTGCACATGTCTCAAATCAATGGATTCCCTGTGGTTCTGTGGACTGACAGAGAGTTGGGAGGTTCTCTGTGGTAGCCTGATCAATGCAGAAAAGCAAAGTGGAAAATCCACCACCGACATTTGAATCCTGGATGTTCCAGATATGGCTATAAGGTCTTTGCTGAAAATTGAAACCAGATCATGGCCAACTAGCTGCTTGGCTCCAGTCCGCCTAATTTGCTGACTGCTTGGGTAGATCTAAGCTCAGTTTCAGCTCTGCCACCCATCATCTGAGTGACCTTGGGGAGATTCACCTCTCAGAGCCTCAGGTCTCATGTCTGTAAAGTGGGAGCTTATGATAGCACCCACCTGATTGATTTTTATGAAAATTAAACAAATGCTCCCTATCATATTTCCTGGGATCCAAATAGCTTAACTTTTCATATTTTTGTGTATATGAAATCAGGACCCATCTCTTCACCAATAGGTGCATTCAATGTGGTTGTGTTTTCTTCTGTCTTCCAAAGCTGTTAGTGAATCCATCAAAGTTGGAGTGGGTAAAATTAGGTATCTGTTATTAATTGTAAATTTCATCTGAAGTAACCAATCTCATCTGCATATTTCTTAACTAATTTCTTTTCATCATGAATCAGTGGTAAATATTGTCCACTGCAAATGAATCAGAACCCATTAAAAATTAGAAATATTTCCAGTTGGGCAAATTTCAGTTCTGGTTGAATTCCATGTCTTGCACAAACAGCTAAATAATTTAACTGGGGGGATTAATTGCATTTTATAATCAATAGGTTCTCTTGACACTTAGTGTTAGGAGCATCAGCAGGACACATCTCAGGAGACCTTGGAGGAAGCCTTTGAAGAGGGAGAAGGAAGGAATCATCTCTGCAAAATAGCTGTCTGCAGCCTAGGAAAGTGGTCTGAAAATATAACAAGCTGTTTATTCCAGAAAAGCAGCTTAAGGCCTCCCCCAGACCACCTTCACTGCACACTGTGCGTGATTTCTAAAAGCCTCACCTGGTGGCGTCACTGTCTTTGTACCGATGCGTCTGGTCTCTGCTTTGCCTGCAGCTCTCCCCCACGCGCGGGTTCTGAGGATGCCCTTGGCTGACCGACTCTCAGAGAGGGAGTCCAGCAAGCGCACACTTTCTAAGCTGTTCTTTAAAGTGCACTGGACTTTTTAAAACGTGTGTTCAGTGTCCATTGGGGTCCAATTTCAGAAGGAAGATTTGGGCGAGGGCCAAGGGAGGCCATTTTTGTCGTGCCATTTGGTTCCGCAGAACCTGAAGGAGAAAATTGGAGGGTTGTGTACCATGGACCCAACCAAAGAACGGATTAAGCACAAAAAATAGAAATACCGGCGTCCTCCGTAGCAACGGCCGGCTGTATTTGGCAGGGAGAGAAGTTAGGCAGAATTCTTTTTTTTCATGGTTCATACACTTTGTTGAAAGCAATGGGTTCTGTGTTTCTCTAGGCGCTCCAAGGCGGCCGCAGTCAAAGAGCCGCGGCACTGAGACCCAGCCAGCCTCATCAGGCTGCTCCTTGCAGTGAGCTCATGGGCGTGCCGGGCAAAAGGCTTTTCGCGGCAGCTTGAACTTGCCCTGCGGTGGGTTCCACCAAATGGCTCTCATTTGCCTGCCCTCTGCAATCCCTCTGTTCATTTGCTAGGGCTGCTGTAACACAGTACCATGATCTTGGTGGATCAAAACAGCAGAAATTGATTCTCTCACAGTTCTGCAAATCAGAGGTTGGAAATCAAGGTGTTGTTGGCAGGGTTGGTTCCTTCTGCGGTATCAGAGGGAAAATCTGCTTCATGCACCTCTCCTGGATTCTGGGGGTGGCCAGCGATTCGTGATGTTCCTTAGTTTACCGCTGCGTGTCCCTAATCTCTGCCTCTGTCCTCACGTGGCCTTCTTTCCCGTGTGTCTGGATCCAAATTCCCCTCTTCTTATAAGGAGATCAGTCATTGGATTTGGGCCCACCTTAATTTCAGCATGCCCTCATTTTAACTTGATTGTATCTGCAAAGTCCAAAATAAGGTCACATTCACAGGTGCCAGGGGTTAGGGCTTCAGTTAATCTTTTTTTTTAGGGGGACACAATTCAATCTGCAGCCTCTCTTTTTCTGTTGCTTTTTTTTTTTTTTTTTTTTTTTTGAGACAGAGTCTCACTCTGCTGCCGGGGCTAGAGTGTCGTGGCGTCAGCCTAGCTCACAGCAACCTCAAACTCCTGGGCTCAAGTGATCCTCCTGCCTCAGCCTCTCGAGTAGCTGGGACTACAGGCATGCACCACCATGCCTGGCTAATTTTTTCTCTGTATATTTTTAGTTGTCCAGCTAATTTCTTTCTATTTTTTTAGTAGAGATGGAGATCTCACTCTTGCTCAGGCTGGTCTCAAACTCCTGAGCTCAAACAATCCACCCGCCTCGGCCTCCCAGAGTGCTAGGATTATAGGCGTGAGCCACTGCGCCTGGCCCTGCAACCTATCCTTTTTAAATCCTCTATTCTGCAACTTCCACTGAATCCTGGTCCTTCACTTCCTCAGCTCCCAATCTAATACTTAACCTTCCTTCTAGCAAGTGTCTCCTCCTTATATTTACTAGTCCTGGGGTCTGACCTGAGCTCCATCTGACCATATTGGCAACCAGGGTGGACTTCCCTTTAGGCACAGAAGGCACAGGGCCTAAGGACCACGATACTTTAAGCAAAGGTTTTAATTTGTTTTAAAATAAGGCAAAAAAAAGGACTATAACCCAGCCTGGATTATATTCATCTTTATACCAATGTAGTTGTACAGTATAATTTTTGTTCCTTTTTTATGGAGGAAGGGGCCCATGAAAGCTATGATTTGGTCTTACTGACAATCACATTCTATTTTGTGATTTAGTGAATATATCACAGCAAATTCAGGAATTGCTAATATGTCCCCAGTGAAGGAGATTTAAGTATTGATCCACAATCCCTTATCTGAAACCCATGGGCCAGAATTGTGTAGAAGTTCAGAGTTCATATTTTAGCAAGGTAATATGGTACATATACAATATATAACAGAACACTCTCCACAGTTCTGGGGCAACGCTCGTCAGTCATCACCCACATGGATATTTCTGCAGTGAAACAAGAATGTCCATGCTAAGTAGATAAGTAAAGGTTATAGTAGGCCGGGCACAGTGGCTCACGCCTGTAATCCTAGAACTCTGGGAGGCCGAGGCAAGTGGATCCTTTGAGCTCAGGAGTTCGAGACCAGCCTGAGCAAGAACGAGACCCCATCTCTATCTAAAAATAGAAAAAATTAGCCAGTCAACTAAAAATATATAGAAAAAATTAGCCGGGCATGGTGGCGCATGCCTGTAGTCCCAGCCACTTGGGAGGCTGAGGCAGGAGGATTGCTTGAGCCCAGGAGTCCGAGGTTGCTGTGAGCTAGGCTGATGCCATGGCACTCATTCTAGCCTGGGCAACAGAGCGAGACTCTGTCTCAAAAAAAAAAAAAAAAGAAGGAGCTTTCTGCTAGAACAAGGGGTTCTCCCAACAGGACGTGACTCCCACCTACGTGGGGACCTGAGTGTTGGTTTGGCGACAGTCTGTTCTGCCGCATCTGGAATTCTGCCGTGTGTTCCCCGTCCCAGGGCAGGGCCCCGAGCAGCCCGTGAGCCTCTTCCATGTCTTTCTTGTCCCCTCAGGGATCGACCAAGGCCAGATGACCTATGACGGCCAACACTGGCACGCCACCGAGACCTGCTTCTGCTGCGCTCACTGTAAGAAATCCCTCCTGGGCCGGCCATTCCTCCCCAAGCAGGGCCAGATCTTCTGCTCCCGGGCATGCAGCGCCGGCGAGGACCCCAACGGCTCCGACTCCTCCGACTCGGCCTTCCAGAACGCCAGGGCCAAGGAGTCCCGGCGCAGCGCCAAAATCGGCAAGAACAAGGGCAAGGCGGAGGAGCCCGTGCTGAACCAGCACGGCCAGCTGCAGGTGAGCTCCAGCCGGCTGTCAGCCGACGTGGACCCGCTGTCGCTGCAGATGGACATGCTCAGCCTGTCCAGCCAGACGCCCAGCCTCAACCGGGACCCCGTCTGGAGGAGCCGCGAGGAGCCCTACCACTACGGGAACAAGATGGAGCAGAGCCAGGCCCAGAGCCCCCTGCAGCTGCTCAGCCAGTGCAACATCAGGACGTCCTACAGCCCTGGGGCCCAGGGGACCGGGGCCCAGCCCGACGTATGGCCCAAGCACTTCAGCAACCCCAAGAGGAGCTCGTCGCTGGCCGTGAAGGGGCACGGCGGCAGCTTCATCAAGGAGTGCCGCGAGGACTTCTACCCGGGGAGGCTCAGGTCCCAGGAGAGCTACAGCGACATGTCCAGCCAGAGTTTTGGAGAAACCCGTGGCAGCATCCAGGTCCCCAAATATGAGGAAGAGGAGGAGGAGGAGGAGGAAGGGGGCATGTCCGCCCAGCAGTGCCGGACGCGTCATCCAATCAGCTCCCTGAAATACACAGAGGACATGACGCCCACGGAGCAGACCCCGCGTGGCTCCATGGAGTCGCTGGCCCTGTCGAACGCCACAGGTAGGTTCTGCTCCCCCGGAAACCAGGGGGGAAGGGGTGATCTCTGGGTGACCGGACGCTGGTCTGCCACGTGCTGATCTGCCACGTGCTGATCTGCCACATGCCCCACTCCCGCAGGCTGCTGAGGAAGGTAAGCCCGCACTTCGGATGGCTTCTGCCTTCGGTGAGATTCCCCGGAAACAAAGCCTGAGTCGGGGGTCTGGGTGCTCCCAGGAGAAGGGGAGTGACAGAAACAGGACGGGGCAGCGGGAGGAGCTTGGTGACAATGAGGTCTCCGCTGCAGTCTGTCATCAGCCTGGCCGAACAGAGGGCTCTGGAGGAGGCATTGCGCCGTGCAGTTGGTTTCCTTTTGTGCTGGAGGGGCAGACGCTTTGTGCCACCATGTCAGGGAGTCACTGGCTTTGGGCTGCCAGGGACCAATGGTGGGAGGAGGTTGGGGCCGTGGGCTTGGGCAAAGCGGCTCCCGGTGGCCAAAGGCAACATTCAGGAGTGGCGTTGCGGCTCTGAGCCAATGTCAGTGCTCACAACACCTGGGGCCCGGGAGCCCCAGCCTGGTGCTGCTTGGGGACACCAAAGCATCCATGGCAGTTTCTGAGGCTGTTCTGAACCTCAGTTTCTCACCAAAGAACTGGTTTTAATATGCAGATAAAGACATACAAGAGATGTGTGGCTAGACAAGGAGAGGGCAGGCCGGCTGAAAAGGACGGAAGTGGAGAGAGAGACAATCTCAGTGGTTTCTCTCTCCAACCAAGTTGTCCAGCTGGTTTGTGTGCGCGTGTGAAGACTGACGCAGGTCTTCTCTAAGACGGTGCTACTTGAAGTGGAGTCTGAGGATCACGCTGGCCAAGAAGTGTTACCCATCAGCAGTGAGATAAGTACTGACATCGAAAGTGCTTAGACGCTTTTAGAGCAGTTCAGCATTGCTGTGACCTCCAAGCGCAGGGTCAGTGGGCTCGTGTTATCACCCAAGGTATAGACCAATCGGGTGTTGTAGGACTCAGGTGATGACTTCTTTGTGTCATGTGCTGTCTATCCATCATACTCGGCAGGACCACGTTTCAGTACCCAATGGACTGAAAATGGACTGGTCCTTCACCACTAACAGCTTGAAAAGTAGTGCTCTCAGATGTGCTCAGTGTATCTGCCCCTTTGCGGGCAGGGTACCAGAGGAGGGAGACATCCGTCTACCCCTTATAGCAGGGATCCCATAATCCAGGGTCTCTGGATGGAGACTGTGATAAGCTTGTGCATGTCAGCCCCATTCTAAGGGGACAGCCACTGCCTAGCTCCAGCTCCTTGTTGCCATGTGTGCAGGGATATTTATTTATTCAAATAACATTGATACAACTCTTACTGTTGTTGTACGCCAAACATTGTTCAGAGCACTTTAGAAAGATTAGCCTGCTTAATTAAATTGTCCCATCACCATGAGGGAAGTGTATTATTATAATTCTAATTTCAGAGTTGAAGAAACTGAGAAACAGAGAGGTTGAGGGACTCACTCAAAGTGACCCACCTTTTACATGGTAGAGCAGGGATTTGAACCTGTGCATAGGACTCCAGAACCTTGCACATAATCATACCAGGCTGCCAATGTAGTGTCAGAACTTCTAGTTTTTCCAGAGAAGTTTAAAATGTGAATTATTTTAAATGTAAAATGCTGAGATGTGTTCCTTTTCTGCCTAGTCTGTTGAGGGTTTTTATCATGAAAGGGTGCTGGATTTTGTCAAATGCTTTTTCTGCATCTACTGAGATGATGACATGGTCTCTGTTTTTGTGTTTGTTTACGTGGTGAATCACGCTTATGGATTTATGTGTGTTGAACCATCCTTGCATTCCTGGGATGAACTCACTTGGTCCTGTTGGTTTATGTTTTTGATGTGCTCTTGAATTCAGTTTGGTAGTGTTTTACTGAGGATTTTTACATCTTTATTCATAAGGGATATTGGTCTGTAGTTTTGTTGTTCTTGTTGTGTGCTTTCCTAGCTTTGGTGTCAAGGTGATCCTGGTTTCATAGAATGAGTTGGGGAGGATTCCCTCCTTCTCAATATTATGGAATGATTTCTGTATTACCGGTACCAACTCTTCTTTGTAGATCTTAGAGAATTCGGCTGTGAATCCATCTGGTCCAGGATTTTTTTTTTTTGTTGGGAGGTTTTTTTTATGACTGTTTCAATTTAAACTCTCTGCTAGACAAACAAAACATGGCCCTGCATTGTAGGATGTCTATCCAGTGCGTTTTAGCTCAAATACTTTCACATCTGTGTTCCCATTTGTCTCAGGGCAAAAAGCAGATATCCTTACCTCCACGTTTCAGATAAAAAATGAGGCCTCGGTGACTAAGCGCCTTGCCTGATGTTGTAGAAGTCAGCAATTAGTGCAGAGTGATGATTGCCTGGCGCCCAGCCCGGGTTGTGTGAGTCTCCAAAGATTTATGTGCTGTAGTTATTTTAAGAGGCCAGCAGATATACACTTCAGCCTCTGAAGCAGAGTTTCTCAAAGCTAGACCACCTGCATTGGAATCACTGGGGTGTTTGAATAAAACACAGATTCTTGGGCCTTTCCCAGGTCTTTGCAACAGAACTCTGCAGAGGCGGGGCCCGGGAATCTGCATTTTAGCCAGCTCCCTGCTGATGCCCACGTGCACCCTTGTCTGAGCAGAGCAGATGCACCTGGGTTTGTGTGTTCTGACTGTGTGGTGCTCACGTTGCAGCCTACGGGGAAATCAGGAGGGCTGGAGGCTGGAGAACACGGGAAAGGCCAAGTGGGGAAGTACAGAACGTGCCATCTCCACTCCCGTGGAAGAGATCTTGGGAGATTTATTCTCATGGTTTTCTGTGGGTCCTTGGGGAAAAGCAACTAATGCCTCTTTGCCGCAGATTTTTAGAAAGCAACCTGACTGCGTGTGACAAAACCGAGGGACAAAATTCCTAAGGTCAGCACTGTCCAATATGGTAGTCACTGGCCACGTGTAGTTATTAACATTTCAATTAAACGAAATTAACATTTCAGGCCGTCGGTTGCACTCACTAGACACACTCAAGTGCTCAATAGCAATGGACTGAGTTTAAATTTCATTTAAATTTTAGTTCATTTAAATTCCAATAGCCACAGGTAGCTGGTGGTGACCCAGCTGGATGGCACAGATGACAAAGTGATCTGATAGGATGGGCGTGATATTAGCCCCTGATTAGTCTCTGGAAGTCCTCACATGATCCCTGATTTTTTAGACTCTCGATCGATGCTTAGGAGTACTGGTTCTGGAGTCAGATTCTCTGGGTTCAGATCCAGCCTTCATCATTTAGAAGTTATGTAGCCCCGAACAAGTCACTTAAACTCTGTAAGTTTTACTTTCCTCATCTATGGAACTAGGTAAATAATAGTACAAACTTCCTTTGTATAGTTTTTTGAGGATTACATGGCAAAGGCATCTGAACTCAGTAATATACTCTTTGACACGTGACTTTCTATAACGGTTATCTGATCGTTTTTATTATTATTAATTCTTTCTCCTTCTAAACATGCTGGTCCACAGTTTTGGCCTCTAAATGTGTTTGGGCTGCTAACTTCCAGCCTCCACCTGCTGTGCAGGTTTGCATTTTAGGTTTGAAAATGCTCCCATGGACTCCTTGTTTTCCTAGCTAGCATGAGAAACGGGATTTTTTTCTTTTTTGAAATTACCATTGCCTTTATTACCCTCAATTTTTCAGATTAGGAAAAGCTGATTCCTTCAAAGGATTCTTTAGAGTGTCAGACTTCTCATGCAATTACAAAGGAACAATCTGAAGAAAAATTATGCAAAAAGTTTCAACAAAGGTGACAGATTAAAAAATGAAAACTTGCCTTCAAACAAATCAAGGTGAATTATTTAAAAAAATTTTAATTACAAAGTGAGTAAGTGTCTTGGTCTGTTTTCTGCTGCTATTAAAACATAATACCTGCCTGTAATCCTAGCACTCTGGGAGGCCGAGGCAGGTGGATTGCTCAAGGTCGGGAGTTCGAAACCAGCCTGAGCAAGAGCAAGACCCCGTCTCTACTAAAAATAGAAAGAAATTAATCGGCCAACTAAAAATATATAGAAAAAATTAGCCGGGCATGGTGGCACATGCCTTTAGTCCCAGCTACTCGGGAGGCCGAGGCAGGAGGATCGCTTGAGCCCAGGAGTTTGAGGTTGCTGTGAGCTAGGCTGATGCCATGGCACTCTAGCCTGGGCAACAGAGTGAGACTCTGTCTCAAAAAAAAAAAAAATAATAATACCCTGGAATGGGTAATTTATAAGGAAGAGAAGTTTGTTTGGCCCACAGTTCTTGGAGGCTGGGAAATCCAAGAGCATAGCACTGACATCTGGGAAGGGTCATCTCACGGCAGAGGGCAGAAGGCAGACGTTAGTTCAGGAGACAGAGAGAGCGAGAAACAGGGAATTAAAGAAATTCATTCCGCATCCTGGCGTTTCTGTGGACCTGTCAGACACGGCAGCGTGGAGGAAAGATTGTGCCTGATATTCTAAGCGCGGCTGGTCACGCATTGGGGCAGACCCTAAATAGCCTGGCATGTCCTACACCGCACAACCGTACACCAAGGACTAGACTGGGAAGGCTGGCATTTTTGCTGCTGTCCCTCACTGTTGTTGCATTTGAATTTTGCTAGAACATTCAGTGGTCTTTCTGAACCGTCTGCATGTGGCAGTGGCATTCTGAACTGTCTGCCCGTCTTTAAACCCCAGAGTCTCAGTCTGGATACCAGGCTCATCCCACAGAAGTCTTAGTGAAAATGCCTTGATCCTTCAGCGAAAGCTAGATTTCAAGATAATGGATTTTTTTTTTCTTCCATGGTCAGTGACTTATGTTATTGAGTAAGCCTGTACTGTTTAATCTGGCGTGAAGCATGATCTTTCTGTGGGCAGCATTTTTCCTCAGAACAGATCTGAACAAAAAAAAAAAAAACAGCTTCGGCGGCCTGCCAGCCTCGGATCTGGGCTCTGGCACCTCCCGATGTGTTTAGAACTGGGAGTGTACAGTCCCTCCTCCTCGGAAAACACAATCGTCCCTTATGTTCACACAGAGTGAGTCAGGCGGGCACGGTCACCATTTACACCGCCGCAGCGTGGGGGCGTCGCAGAGGCTGTTTAACCCTGCCCTTCCCGGCGCCTGCCTCCAGGGCGGCTTGCAGCCTGCGGGAGCGTGGTATTAGAAACAGTGACAATAGCAACGTCTAGGGCATGTTTAGCACATACTAGACACCATTCTAAGCACTTTCCATGAGCTAGCCACTCGAGCCTCACAACCACCCTGTGAAATAGATACAGTTGCTGTACCCATTTTACAGATGGTACAACTGAGGCCCCAAGAGGCTGAGTAGCCCAAGGCCACACAGCTTGGAAGCAGAGGAGCAGGATTTTAATTTGGTCATTCTAGCACCAGAGCACGTGCCCTCAACCACTGTGCTACGGCTGAGTGAGTGATGGTTGTAAAGATGCTACAGCTGCTAACGACGGAGATCGTACCCGATAATAATCACAGGAGACCACTGACTGTGACCTGGGCTGCTGATGACTTCGTGCTCAACATGTCTGTAAACCCTCACAACAGCCCTCTGAGACAGGTCTGATTATTATACCCATTTTACAGATGAGCACGCTGAGGTTCGCGGAAGTTGCGATCCTCCTAGGGTTGCCACAGATGGCCAGGACTTGAACCCAGGGGTGAGAGGCTGCAAAGCCATGCTCTTAACCCCTCTGATGTACATCCTCACGAGAAGGATCACGATCGCAATAGGGAGATTTGCACAGTGACTCTCCTGTGGTAGCGGCTTGTTGGTGGGTCTGTCTGACTCTGGCAATGCCGAGAGCACAGTGGGAAATACCAGCTGAGTGACAGAGGACGGAGTGGCAGTCCGAGAGGACGTGCCAAGGTCAGAGGTAGGGAAAGACCAGGCAGACAAGCGCAGACGGTCCAGGGGCTGGGGCCTGGGCGAGAGGCACCCGGCAGGGGGCAGGAGCCCAAGGCTGCAGCTGTACGTCAGGGGGCAGGGCTGGGCCCGGGTGTGTCGTGGAGCTGGAACTGGGACCGGCTGCCTCGGGCAGGGGCCACACCGCAGGACGACTGGACAGCGTGAGCTGGTCCCAGTGCGGGACCCTGGCGCAGAATGGTGAGGCTGGGACTGTGCCCAGTCCCCGAGAAACAGTCAGATCCAGTGAGGGGCGATTGGATCGGAGTTGGGACCTCGAGGGAGGGCGTCCAGATGTGGACAGGGGTGAACGAAAGGGGCAGATCATTTCTGTTCACACATTAATTCGTTTGTCCGCTCAGCGGAAGTGACTCTAGTGCCCACCCTGGGAGTCACCGCAGACCGCGTGGGCTGTGGACCAGTCCGCCATAGTTGGAGATGACCTTGGCTGCGTGACCTTGGGCGACTGACTTATTTATGTGTCCTGTGCCTCAGTGTCCTCATCTCTGAAACGTAACGACAGCAACGCTGCGCCTTGCAGAGTCGTAGCGAGAATTAAATGCGTTCGTCCGTATAAAGGGTCTGGAGCGATGCCCGCTACCCTCTCAGGGCTCCCTGGGTATCGGCCGTCACCGGTGTCCGCAGGCACCACAGCCCACGCAGGGAGCCGGGGAGGCAAGGCCAAGCCGGACTGCACGTGGGCCTCGCCCTCCTGGACCCCGTCGTCCAGTGGAGTTGATAGACAGGAACCATCCGATTGTACGCTAGAAACTGGGGACCGTGGTTAAGTGTGAGGCTGGGAGGGCACACAAAAGGGGCGTGGCTGACTCAGGGAGGTCAGAGAGGGCACCTTGAAAACATGATGCTTAGTGGATAAGAGAAGGGGCCTTCCGGGCAGCAAGAGTGGCATGTGCAAAGGCCCTGGGGTAGGACTTTATTGCAAATCTGAAGAGCTGAAAGAAGGCCCCATGCCTAGGTTGAGCACAGAGACTAAGAAGATTAGGACAGAAGGGAGGGGCCGGATAATGCAGAGCCATTTAGGTCTATTTTAAAGGTTCCAGCCTTTCTACTACGGGCAGTGGAAAGCCCTTAAAACGATCAGGCCAGGAATGGAGGGAGGTGACGTGATCCAGTTTGTGTCTCAAAGAGATGGCTTCAGGCTGGGTGGGGTGGCTCATGCCCGTCATCCTAGCACTCTGGGAGGCTGAGGTGGGCGGATCATTTGAGCTCAGGAGTTCGAGACCAGCCTGAGCAAGAGCAAGACCCCGTCTCTACTATAAATAGAAAGAAATTAATTGGCCAACTAAATATATATATAGAAAAAATTAGCCGGCCAGGTGGCACATGCCTGTAGTCCTAGCTACTCGGGAGGCTGAGGCAGGAGGATCGCTTGAGCCCAGGAGTTTGAGGTTGCAGTGAGCTAGGCTGACGCCACCGCACTCTAGCCAGGGCAGAGTGAGACTCTGTCTCAAAAAAAAAAAAAAAAAAAATAGATAGCTTCAGCTGCTGCACCGAGAACTGATTGGAAAAGAGCCAGAGCCGATGCCGGGGGACCGTGCAGCCCAGGGTAGAGGTGAAGGTCAACAGCATCCGAAGCATAAGCAGGGTGACGGCTAAAATAAGGTGATCGATGTGACAGTAACCAGCAAAGGAGGTTGGCAGAAGTGTTCAGTGTGTCCCAGGAGAGAGGGTCCCGGGGGACAGAGGGTGACAGACTCGGGAAGTGCCAGCAACAGACAAAGGTTCGCCCGCTCTGTGATTCTGGAGTCAGGCCAGCGTCAGCTCAGAGTGCCTGTGTCGTCGGCCCGGGCAGTGGAGACACAGCCAGTCTCAAAGGGCTTCCCTTGCTGCCGTCTCTGATGGGCGCTGCCTTGTGATGGCGAGTCTGTGCCTTTAAATATGCATCAGCTACGTGGCTTGGCGGGGGACATGGTTGTGCCACACCCAGCCAGTGCGGTGACCGCGGAGAGGTGACGAGGTAATGCCTTAGCACTGCTGGCACGTTGGGAGAGAACTGGAAAACAGCAGTGTGAGGATCCTAGTAACTCTAGGATGGCCGAAAGGTCTTTTAATCCTTGCCATGCAAAACACTTCTATATTTAATTTGCAGAAAGGACATTTCTTTCTCCTGTTCTTCTGTGTCACTGGGACAGCCGTCCTCTAACCCAAATTTTATTTAAATAGTTGGGTAAAGCCTCCGAGCCAGCTGGTGCCGGTTGCTAGAGTGGCCACACCTCAGACGTGCTCATGAATTGTATGGCCCAGATCTTTCCATTCACTCCCTTCACCGGGGAAGATGGGCGGCCCAATCCAGTAACAGATTTAAAAACCTAGAACTTGGACGGGCGCAGTGGCTCACGTCTGTCATCCTAGCACTCTGGGAGGCCGAGGCGGGAGGATCGCTCAA
>CAUYRT010050623.1:0-99933 GCA_963574885.1 Lepilemur ruficaudatus | reverse complement strand
AGAGAAAGAGAGAGAGAATTACAAGGAATCAGCTCATGTGATTTTGGAGGCTGAGAAATCCCATGATCTGGCGTCTGTAAGCTGAAGACCCAGGAAAGCAAGGGGTATAATTCAGTCTGAATCTGAAGGCCTGGGAACCAGTGGAGATATTGTTATAATTTCTTCCCCAGAGGCTGGAGTAAATGAGGTGAGTTGTCCTCGCTAAAACAGTGAGACAGGAAAAAGGAGGTATACAACTATAGACCTATAGATTTTATAGCTTATATATTAATACATATCTATATATATAAACCTTAAATGTTGAATTTAGCTTCTAAAATTAACATCTTTTATTTCCTCTTAATGTGATATAACCACATATCTGTTAGATTTCATGACCAATTCAAATACAAATTATGAAAATAAAAAAAAATGAAAAACCTCACAGTTTAATTTTTTTAAAAAGAAAGTACTCATTAATTTGTAGTTTGAAATAAGCTATTTTTCTTTTAAAGTATGACGTTTAAATAAGTATAGATCACCTTAAAGGATCGTGTTAAGGAATATCAATCCATAGAAGTCATTTTTTTTATAAAAACAGTTTTAAAATTAGTATCTCGTTAGAAAATAAAATTTTCTCCAAAAATTAAACTTTCTAACATCAAGAAAAATCATTTACTTACTCCAAATCATACAATTTAGGAAATTTTTACATATTTAAGTACTTCTTAACTCTATAGGACATTTATCAACTATAAATATTCACCTTGTAAGCAATTTGTTTAATGGGTCTACTTCCTCTTGAGCATCAACTATCTTATTCCAATCAGGCCTCTTTTATGTAAAAAAAAATTGTTAATTATTTTAAATAGAAAATTAATGAATTAATGAAAGGAAGCATGTGTAACTCACGTTTGCACACTTTAATTCCAGCAAAAGTTTGACACATGGTAGGTGCCAATACATAATCTGTTCCTTCATCTCTGTCATTACATTTTGCTGTTGTTTTGCAGTCAACTTTTAAATGGTTTATTGTTAGATCCAAAATTTCATGAATAATCCAAACCCCACATTTTTATTTCTGCAGCTAAGCAGTTAAATATTTTTAAAAGTTATTTATTTTCTCTATGCAATTATCTATTCCTAACTGGATGATACTATGATCTGGTGATAAAAGAACTTCATTCACCCAAACTTTCAAGTTCTTCTTTCTAAATATCTTGCTACTTTCAAAAATACTTTTCTCTGCCTATGAAAAAGTGGAGTTTTTTTAATATTAAAAAAATGTAAAAGAATAAAGCCTTTGTAACCCAATTGACAGAAACTATGGAGAATAAAAAGTATAGTAATACTTATTGCAGAGAGAAAACACAAATTATTACTATTAGGAATTTAAAAGAGTACCTCAAAACAGATCATAAAGACAATAAAAGGGTAATAGAAGATATAATAGTAAATTTTTAAAAATCCTTATGTCAAAAAACTTAATAATCTAGATGAGGGGGACATCCTTCCTTTTGGCCAATCAAAATATGATTTTTAAAAATTTTGCATATAGAAAACCCTAAATATCAAGAAGCCATTAGAATTAATAAACAAATTCAGTAAAGTTGGAGGATACAAAATCAACATAGAAAAATCTGTTGTGTTTCTATAAGCTAATAGTGAACTATTTGAAAAAGAAATCAAGAAAACAATTTCATTTACAATCATTGCAAAATAAAACTCAAGATACTAAGGAATGAATTTAACCAAGGAGGCGAAAAGCCTCTACACTGAAAACTATAAAACATTGATGAAAAGAATTAAATAGGACACAAATAAATGAAAAGATATCCAGTATTTGTGGACTGGAAGAATAAATATTGATAAAATGTCCAAGAACACACATTGGAGAAAGGACAGTTTCTTCAATAAATTATGCTGGGAAAATGGTATATCCACAGGCAGAAGAGTGAAACTGGACCCCTATTTATTACCATATACAAAAATCAACTCAAAATGGATTAAAAACTTAAATGTAAATCTAAAAACTATGAAACTACTGGAGGAAAACATAGCAAAAATGCTTCATGACATTGGACTGAGAAAGGATTTTTTGAATAAAACTGCAAAACACAAGCAGCAAAAGCAAACATAGACATCAAAGTAAAAACTTATGTAAAGCAAATGAAGAGACAGCCTACAGAATGAGAGAAAATATTTGGAAATTATACATCTGTCAAGGGGTTAATATCCAGAATATACAAAAATAAGAATTTAAAAATAATAATAAAATAATAAAAATATGAAATAATAGATTTTATTGTTAAATAAATATTTATTTATTAAATAAATAAATGTAAATTAAATAAATGTAAATAATGTTTACGTAGCAATTACATTGTGTTAGGTGTTATAAATTATCTGGAGATGATTTGAAGTGTATGGAGGATATGTATAGGTTACATAAAAATACTATGCTATTTTATATAAAGAACTTGAGCACCTGAGAAATATGGTATCTGCAGGAGGTCCTAGAACAAATCCCCCATGGATACTGAGAAATGGCTGCATATGCAATGGAATAGTATCCAGCCTTATAAAGGGAGATACTGCCATTTGCAACAATATGGATGAACCTGAAGAAAATTATGCTAAGTGAAAGAAGCCTGACACAGAAAGAAAAAAAAAAAAGTACTGCATAATATCATTTATATGTGAAATCTTAAAAAAAAAAAGTCTAATACATAGTAAATAGACTGGTGGTTATCAGGTACACAGAGTAGAAGGAAATGAGAAGATGTAGATCAAAGAGTACAAACTTGGGGCTTCATAGGATGAATAAAGAGATACAATGTACTATAGGAGGACTATAGTTAATAATATTATATTGTATATTAAAATTTTGGTTAGAGAGTAGATTTTAGGTGCTCATACCACACACACACACACACACACACACACACACAATAACAGTGGAAGGCAATGTTTATGTTAATTTACTTACCTGTAGTAATCATTTCACTATGTATTTGTATGTCAAAACATCATGGTGTATCTCTTAAATATATGCAATTTTTTAAAAGTCAATGGAGGCAAGATTAAAATGCAGTGACTTAGAAATTTATTCCTTTAATCATTGCCAACTTTATTGTAACTGCCTGCCAGTCTCCACAATTAGTGCTTTCATTTAGATAGGGAAGAATTAATATAGCATATTATGAAAAAATAATTTGCATTATTAATTAGAAGTTCTAGTTAGCTCTGTCAATTACTTACTATGTGACTTTTTCCAAATTAAGATAATAAAAATGTTGAACCTGCCTTTAGTGTAATACAAGTGAGACTTGCAATAGTTAAGAACTAGAAGTCTGAAGTCAACCAGAACTAAATTTGCATCCCAGTTATACCATTTGCTATAAGAGTAAGCTTCAGACAGTTCATTTCATCCACTCTGAGACTCAGTTTCCTCAGGAAAAGCTGATTCCGACAGTACTGACTTTATGGGATTGTTTCAAGGACTAAATGAAATAATGGATATAGAGTATTTGCCATAGTGTCATGGTCTTAATGTGCATACATGCACACACACACACACACACACACACACACGTTCTTCAGGTATTTTTAAGTTACAAACTCAAAGAGTTTTAATAATTAAGTTAAATAAGATGGTGTGTGTCAATCACAAGCAGAGAGAAAAACATTCAGCACATGGTGATATGAGATTCTTGGGAAATAAGTCACGTTACCTAATACATAAAACAATAAAGAAAGAGGAGGAAGAGAGGAAAGAAGAGAACAAAAAGAAGGTAAGGAATGGAAAGGAAGAAAGAGAAGAAGAAAGGAGAGAAGGGGAAAGAAGTTTATCATCACATTTCAAATGTGAAAAATGTCAATTTAACATTAAACCCCTATCATACTTTCATTTTGTTCACTTTTAATTTCCTCCCCTTTATCACTTCTTACACATTTGCCGCTTAATGTATTTCAATTAAGAGTATTACTGTGCTATCATGGCCTTTAAGGGACCAACACTTTGATAAAAGGTCAAAGCAGAATAAAAAGTCAGAAAAATCATAATTAAAAGGTTAGAATTAAAACTTGGAGTTATATTTTAAAAACCTAGTCATCAAAATAGAACTAAAGTCTCTTGGATCGTGGAGCTACAATCCTAATGTTTAATATGCAAAGCCAAATGCCCAAAGAACAGTGACACGATACTGGCCTAAAGTTAAATGACTTATTTGTTCAACTGGTCCTTTCCTTTCATTAACTAATTAATCTTGAGCTAGACATGTCAACTTCCTAAACTCTGGTTTTCTTCATATGTTGTAATTTTATAATTCTATGCTGTCTGGAAAGTATATAGCTATGTAACCATTCTCATTATATTAACAATGCCTGGATACTTTCTGGGCAGACCTCATATATCCCTATATATTCCTATATACATTTACATATATTCCTATATATACACACATATATTCTTATATATACATATTTATATATGTATATATGTGTATATATATATGAACCTGTTACTAGGAATTCAACAAAATATAGCAGCTCTCCATATCCACAGGTTTTACATTCACAGATTCAATCAACCTCAGATCAAAATTATTCAAAAAACAAATAAAAATTAACAATACAACAGCAAAGCATAATACAAATAAAAAAGAATACAGTATAACAACTACTTATATACATTTACATGTATTAGGCATTGTAAACAATCTAGAAATGGTTTAAAGCATGCAAGAGTATATGCATAGGTTATATGCAAACACTAGCCATTTTATATAGCAGACTTAAGCACAGATTTTGTTATCTGTGAGGGGGTCCTGGAATCAATTCCTCATGGATACTGAGAGATAACTTTACTCATAGCCTGGCAATTCATTATATAAGCACATTAAATATCCAAAGAGTATCACAAAAAGTAAGAATAAAGCGTGATCCTTGCCTTCAGGAAGATCTCAATTATCAATTTATTTCTCAAAGTCAACTTAACTTATAGATCTAATATTTCTCTTAGTTAGCAAATGTCTCTAACAATTAGCTTTCTCAACCTGAATTTTCTCTCTTGCCCACTTTCTTAGAATTCACTCCAAATTAATAATTTTCCAAATCCCATAAAGTGCTATTTATTTTCAAATAACCACACTCCATTTATTTTTTCACTATGAGTTTTGAAACTAGAAACACCTTAGTTCAAATTGCGGCTTTGTCATTTACATACTAGGGAAACATGGGCAAGATGCTTACTTTTTCTGAACATCTATCACTTTATAAATTGGAGATACTGTAAAATTTTAGCACAGTGCATGGTACATAGTAGATGTAATGGTTATTTCATCAGTTATAGACATGTAGCGAGATACTTGTCTGGTCTCTCACACCTCTGCAGGATGATGAATATTCTTTGCCTTTGCAACTTGCTTTGTTATTTGTAAACTATTCTAATGTAGTATTGAGGGAAATTCCTGTCAAATTAATCACTGTTCCAAACTAAAAGATATCGGAAAAATACACATTCAGATTCTGCCTAATTATGTATTCTTCCAACATTTTCTGTATTATATCTGGAGGCCAACTTTTGAAATTAAAAGTCACAAATTTATTGCCAGAATACTCTCCAGGTTTGCCCTTGAAAAATGCCTATTAGGGAAATGGTGGTCGATGTGTCACATGCATGATCGAAGAAGGTCAGAGCAGTAAAAAGAAGGTTCAAGGGCCAGAATGATACTAGATAAACATTTACATTATCATCTCTCTTTCCCAAAAGTTCATTGCTCTCTTGTTGAACCTTTCTATAATCCAGATTTCTATCAGTCCCCTTTCATATTAAACAGAAATCTTATTAGAGAGTAATCTTTAAATAGATATGTTTAGCACATTCTCACCCTTCCCAGAAGAAAAGCAAATTACACAGTTTGTGAGTGACATATATCAGCTTTTGGTAATTTGTTTAAATGCCAGCTTGGTTTGTAGAATTTTTAAAGAAACTATTGAGGTAAGCAAATAAAAATAAAAATTGTTTTCAGTATCAAATAGATTTGACCACAGAAGATAAAAATGAAACCAGTAGAGAGTTTATTAATTAATGGTGCTCAGGATGGAGCACAACTCCTTTAGCCTGAAATGAGATCAGGACATTTTCCCTGAGACATGATCAAGTAACTTTTTGAATAAGGATAAAAGTGTTATTTTTCAATCAGCCTCATTTTGTAATTCTAGTAAAAGACTATTAAGTTTTACTCATGATATTTTTAAACCTATTTAATAGTCCCAATACTATTCTATGTTAAAGGAATAGTTTTACTAGGAATTCAAGTTGGGCTCAGAGGAGTATAATTTCCAGGGGCATATTTCATGGTACTTCATAAGTTATTTTATTCTTTTGGCCTCACTTTATTACCCTTTTTAATATATTCACTGTATTATACTATAAGGCTCACAGTAAATCTTAAGTCTTCTCACAAAGGCCCTGTGTTTATATTTACTATGCTGTAACTCAAGGCGCCTAAAACATTTTAAGGATCCTGGTGATTCAAAGAACAATATGAAATTCCAAAGTTATTTGAGAAGGCCACTGATGTTACTATGCTGGAGAAAAGTGTTTGGAAGCAGACATTATTGTACATTTATTTTAAAATGATTTTAAACCAGGCCCACAATGCCCTATCCACATTTCCAAATCCTCAAAGCCCTAAAAAACTGAAGAGTTCTCTTTTACTTTTCTTTTAAATTTTTGTTGTAAGTTTGGTGCCAAAACTCATTTAGCAGTAAAATGTAACACACATGGAAGTGAGGCTGTTTATAGTCATTTATCTCACTCAGTGTGAATATTCTTATGTTTCGCTGCAGACATATCAATGTGGCTAGAAAGTGCTGCCCTACTAAGTGGCATATGTGTCATAATAAGGTAAAAGAGTTTAGTATAGTATAATATACATAAAGTGTAACACACATGTATTTTAGCTTGCTAGGACTGTTATAACAAAATACCACAAACTGAATGTCTTAAACAACAGTAATTTATTTATTCACACTTTTGGAGACCAGAACTCCAATAGCAAAGTGTTGGCAGATTTGGTTTCTTCTGAGGCCTCTCTCCTTGGCTTACAGATGGTTGCCTTTTCCCCCTGTTCTAACGTGGTTTTTCCTCTGTTCACGTGCATTCTTGGTGTCTGTGGGACCCAATCTCTTCTTATAAAGACACCAGTCATAATGGATTAGGGCCTACCTTAACAGGGTTATTTTAACTTAGTTACTTCTTTAAAGGTTGTGTTTCCAAGTACAATCACATTCTGAGGTACAAGAGTAATCACACTGAGGTACTTCAATATGTAATTTTAAATATCAACATATAAATTTTGAGAGGACACAAGCCTATAACAACATGTATAGTTTGGTTAAATTATTACACACACACACACACACACACACACACACAATTACCAGCACCACAGATGACCCTCATGTCTCCTTGTAGTCACTACCCTCATATCACTAAGGGTAATCTACATTGATTTCTGTTAGCATCAATTAGATATTTTATGTTCATATTGTATACTACTTAAATAATATATTATTCTCTGAGTGAGCTTCACCTGTAATGACTTGTATTGTTGTAGATAATTCATTCAAATTGTTCTGTAATAATCTAATGTGTCGATAAATCAATTCATCTGTTTTGCCACTAATTGTTGTTTGGGTTGTTTTCAGTTTTGAGCTATTACAATTCTGCTATGAACTTTCTTTTATGTATCTTTTAATGAGCATTAGCAAGAAATGGGACTGTTGGTCATAGGGTGTGCATATATTCAGTTTTATTAAATCTGCCATACTGTGTTTCAGAGTGGCCAGATCATTATATGTTTATAATTTCATTGGACACTAAGGAGAATAAGAAGCTTACAAAATATATACATCTACCCCACAGAGCTCATTCCTGGAGTAACTGAGGTAAGCAAATGGGAAGAAATCCTTTCTGGGTTCTAACTGATCTCTCTTTCCCAAATGATATGTTTTGAAGTTTTTACTATGAATTAAATTCACTGTAATCAAGTTTTTAACTTTATCCAAAATGAGTTCAATTCTTCCTGCACAGAGTATCTGTTTTGCAAAGAAAGATACTCTAATTTAGAATCAAAATAGGAAATCAAAGTTGGTACAGGGAAGTTATTAGGAAAGAGGAGCCTCTAGAACGTGTATTGATTTTAAGATGTGACACATGTATCAAGGAAGAATGCAAAGTATTAATACCACTCTACTAATGCTAAGAAGGCAAGGATAAAAATGGACATGACTGTGTTTCATAACCACTTTCTTCAGCTGACAAGCACAATGGAAATTGATTTTAAATTGCCATATTAAAAATGGAAATAAGAACTTCAGGACTCAAATAGCCATTATTAGACCATGTAACTGAATGCCAAAGAAAGTTTTGAGCCAAAGTAATCTTTCTTTTAGGAAAAATAATATTTTATTTTAAAAAAAGGATGTAATGTCTTAAGAACTCAAATATATTAATATCCTCTAATCTATGAAGAGTGGTTATAAAAATGAGTATGCTATTTATTCTCCATTTGCTTACAACTCATTCCCTAAACTTTTCCAAACCTAATCTGCATTTATGGGAGCTGAATCCTTTAAATTACTCTTCCACAGATTCCTTGTCAAAGCAATCTCATTTGGTTTCAGTCAGAAGAAACACAATCAGGAGTTTGGAGGGTTTATAGAAGGGAAATTATCAGCACTTACTTTCTGTTTTTCCTCTAATGTTCCAATTCCTATGAGGAAGTCTCCACCATAGTTCCAATATCCACTGGTTGGCCCTCACTCTGGTAACACCTACACCCTCTTTGGTTACTCCAAATCCAAAGTGACCATGGTCTCCTGATATTGCTATTTTTTGGTTGCTTTATCATACCTTGTTTGGCTTTCCAGATCTTCTAAATGTCTTCTAACTATATCACTCTATTGATCTACCTGGCATGGGCTTTGTTTTTCTAATTAAATCCTTATTAATCCCTTATTAATACAGTCTTAATACCAGGAATGCTTCCACACACACACACACACACACACAAAGACTTTCAACACAGGATTCTAGAATTGTATTGCTATGTTCTATGACTTTGGTCACTTAACAGCTTTTTTGCTAAAGGAAAATGTGATGCTAATAATCTGTGGTATACAAATACATCAGGATGACTCATAGCGTCACATTTGGGATGAAGGGCCAATTCAGGAAAGAGTTTTGAGTTATCAAGTATTTGCTGGCTGCTTCTCACAATTGTGGAGAGCTTACAAAGAATAATGATAGAATTTTAAACTTTCATTTCAAGAAATCAGAGAATGAATGAGTTCTCGTTCCAGACTTAAACAAGTTTCTTATTTTTTGGTAACTATAAGGCAGACCTGGCTAAAAATTTGACACGAAATCTAACTAGGCTGATTGTGTAATTAAAATGTAACTCAAATGCACAAGAAATATATATATTTTTTTCTATGTTATGATTTGGACATTGTCTTGGAAAGATTGGGACCCTAAGATTTAAATAAGAAACATTAAGACAGATTAATCTAACAAAACCTAAACCTTCAAATTCTGCTGAACCTTTCTCACCAGCAGAAGTACCCTTCATTTACTGTCTGAGGAAATAAGCTTCCTTTCTTGAAAATTCTGTAATAAGCTAACCTGAGATATGTGTTTGCAAGAACATATCTATCATACCTAATTCTACCACCCTTTCTTGCCTTAAGACTGGTAGTTAGAGGAAGGTTGAAATGGGAAACTCATTAACAAACCTCATAATTATGTCCTTGGGAAAGCCCCAAGAACACCTCTTCACTAATCAATGAAAAAATTATTGGTTAAAGTAACAATAGCATCCTTGGATACCTTGTGTTAGCTGTCTGCGGTGAGCTAAAGTGATGATACATGATGCCCAAGTTGAAATAGTGTTCTGATTTCAATGGGAAACTGGTATTACAGAGTAGCAAAGGTCAAGTAGGAGTACTTAAACAGCAGAGACCACAAGGTAGATGCAATTATAACCATGGGCATCAGCAATGAAGTGGCGATCAGGGTAAGTCGACCCTTACAGATCTGTGGTGATGAGATAATGATCATGTTTTCCTTAAAAATAAAAGGCTACCTACTAAAGTATTAATTAATACTAGGTTTACTGAGCATGATCTTCCTTTAGTCGTCATGACAGAATCAGTCACACACTCTTATCCGATTCTCACACGTAGGCTTATTTAGGCATTTTAAATGTAAAAGAGGACAGTTTCTCTTGGAAAAAATTTACAGTAATGCCATCACAATTTTATACTAAAATTTCCCACAAGTATTACCCAAAGGGATCAGCAATAATTTTCTAGGGGGTTGAAGAAAGGATATACACAGACATTTGGAGAATTTTTAGTCACTGGCTCTGAATTAGCACTAATACATAGAAACACAAAATTTCACTTATTTAGTGGATGCTTATTAATTACAAAATTAATAAATGTAATTTTCACCCAAGTCTATATCACCATGGGTCAGTGAATCTTCAGACCCATCCTATAGTTTCAGTCCTAGTTCCTAAATGCATAGTTTAATAGATACATTCAGCAATTCGGAAAATCCCAGTATTGACTTCCTGACCTATGAACTACATGTTATTTTGACAGGAAGGGCCAAAGGGAAGCCTCCCAAAGAGTGTTCCTCCAATATTATAGGCCAAAAGCCATATTGTGTCTCTCAGGGAACTGATGAGATGAGAGTGATCTTTAAAGTGTTAAAAAAAAAAATGGCCTGAGAAAAAGCAAAGTAGATATTGGACAGTGACTGAATTTTCTTAAACTTAATTTGCAGATGACTTTATCTATAGCCGCTCTTCTGAACATGAGCTCTTTGCCAAAGAAATGAAATTAGATATTAAGCATCTGGTATGCATCTATTGATCTGTCAGAAGTTTTTCTTATGATTTCTTTGTTCATTTGTTTTTTTGTATCAATTAGTATGGAAACTTAGAAGTCTGCTTTTAGCTGGCACAGGCAGCAGCATATCTGTACTGTTTTATTGCATCACTATGGCAAATGATCTTAAAACAACATCATATAGTTCACAAGCCTTTTAATTACCTTAGCATGCCACCAAAAAGATCACTTATATTGTACTGATTCAAACCAGTGAGTAGTAACAACTACTCCATATGCTTTAAAAAGCACATGCAGATCTGAAAGTGATAAATACCATGAAAATTCAGGATGAAAATACTGTAGGATATCCATATACCCAGGACACCCAGGATATCCCCCTAAAGGCATAGCTCCTCTATGCTCTGATCACCATGACAAAGAAGACACAATGCTTGATGGAATTCTTTGGATTTGGGATAATTTATTTGGGTGTGCTCTTTTGACCCAGGTTTTCAGGCACCTGTTTGCTAGTTTTGAAGGGGCAGAATGCAAGAGAAGGCTCTGAGGCAGGATTAGGCTGCAATGCCAGCTGGCTGATGACTCAGACTTTGACTCAGCGGAGGCTATAGTAGCAAATATGGATATTGAAATGGAGCCTCTGTGAGCCACACTATAGGATTATATGCAATTTCATTAGTTTGTGGAGCAAAGCCTCTTTTGATGATAACTATTTTGTTCTTTTGATTACATTTTGGTTGGAAATGTCACCTTAGCTGTCTCAGACTGTTTTGCTTTGCTATAAAGAAATACCTGAGAGTACGTAATTCATAAATAAACGAAGTTCATTTGGCTCATCGTTCGGCAGGCTATAAGAAATGCATGGCACTAGCCCCCACTTGGCTTCTGGTGAGGGCTTCAGGAAGTTTTTATTTATGACAGAAGCAAGAGGATTCAATGTATAACATGGCAAGAGAGAGAGACAGCAAGAGAGAAGGAGGGATGCCATACTCTTTTAAACAACCAGCTTTCTAGTGAACTAATACAATGAGAGCTTACTCATTACTAGGAGAAAAGCACTGAGAAAATTATGAAGGATCCATCTCCATAACCCAAGCACTTTTCCCCAGGCCCTACCTTCAACATTGGGAATCAAATTTTGACCTGAGATTTAAAGAAGACAAACATTCAAACTATATCAACAGCTAAAAGTTTAATCGTGATTTTCTTGAGTGCTAGCTGATATATAAGCCATAAGATTGGACATGCACAGCAGCAATCCATCTTCAAAGAGGAATAATTTTTCAACTGGGTTTGAGCTGGTCCAGAAGACAGAGGTAAGCTATATAAGTATATGGCATAGACTTATGGTACCTCCTTCTACCATACTACTGCCCATCCCTAAGTCCATACACCTGGACTTATTGAGAGTTACTATGATCAGCTTTCAGAGGAAGATAATTGGCCTTGGTTTATAGATAAATATTTAAGATGTGTTTACTTTAGCAAGAAATATAATGCAGGCCATTTTAACCCAAGAAAAGGGCAGGCCTGAAAGACTTGTAAAATGAAATCTGCTCACTGGGCAGAATTTTTAATATTGCATCTGGTTGTCTACTTTGCTTGAAAGAAGAGATGACTCACAGTATAGTTAGACACTGATGTATAAGCAGTGGCTAATAATTTTGCCAGATTATCAGAGACTTACAAGGAAAACAATTCAAAGTTTAGTGACAGATCAGGGAAAGAGGTAGATGAATGGGCTTCTCCAAATGTGCACAAAGCATAAAGATATTTGTGTCCCATAAAAATCCTACCAAAAGGTAATCTTTGCTAAGAAGTCTGTCTCAACAACCTGAAAAACAATATAGTCTTTTTCACATCAATTGGCCACTTTCCTCAGGTTTAAATGTCTTTACTTAATGAAATAATAAACAAAGTGGACATGATAGCAAGTATAAAGATTATGCATCGAGTCCCCAACATAAGCTTTACTCACTAGGGCTGAGCTAGCGACAGCCACAGCTATATAGCCACCTTATGAACACTGAAGGGAAACACTGTCCTATATGAAGCACCATTTGCAAGGAGGACCAACCAGTAACCTGGAAGGCACGTTGATTGCATTGGTACCCTTATATCACAGAGAAAAAAGTAGTTTGTTCTCTCATGAAGAAAGAGTTTTTCTGCAAATGTATTTACCTTTCTTACCCACAGTGTATCTTCTAGCACCACCAATGTGGAATTACTGAAATTTGTGTTCATATTCACTATTACACTAACCTGTAAAATATTCCTTTGGACCAAATAATTCACTTCACAGCAAAAAAGTATGGCAGTTAGTTCAAATCTATGTATTAATAAATCTTTCACTGGACCAACTATGCCGTATACTAAGCAACTGACAGTATATGATGTGGAATAATCTAATTTGAAACTCAAGTATGGCATTAGCTGAGACCACAACCAACAAGACTAAAGCACAGTTTACAGAAAGTAGTATATACTTCAAATCAGTTAACTATTAATAATGTATCAGGGGTCAGCAAAATACAGCCTATGTTCAAATTTGGCCTACTTCTTGTTTTGTAAATAAAGTTTTATTGAGCCATAGCCATGTTCATTTGTTTACATATTGTCTATGTTAGTTTTAGCTCTATTAAGGCAGAAGTGAGCAGTTGCAAGAGAGAACATGTGGCCCAGAAAGCATAAAGGCCCTTACAGAAAAAATTTGCCAACCCCTACAATATATTATGCTGAATTGACCTCAAATTTAATATACAAAATAAGAAACAAGGGATGAAAGTAGAAGGGGCCACTATCACTATTACACCTAATGACACAATCATAGGCTTTATAATTTCTATCCTTGAAACCTAGGGATCTTCTAGGTTAGAGGTCTCAGTTTCAAAGCCAGAATTGTTTTCATCAGGAAATAAGTCATTGTTTCTATTGAATTATAAATTGAAATTGACTTTCTGCTGTTTTGGGCTCCTCCCACTACAGAATGAACAGGCTAAGGACATTACTGCCTGCTTGAGGTAAGTGATCCCAATTACAAAATGGAAATTGGATTGCTGTTACACAAAAGAAACACAAAGAGATTTCTCTGTAGTTCAGAGTATTCACTGGCCACTTCTTAATAGTTTTATGTTTAACAACAGGTGTTAACAGAAGAAACTCAACAATTTAATAAAAACAGGAGCATTATAGACTCAGACTTTTCAGGAATGGTTTCTTTGGCTCAACCAGGTTGATGCTTTGGATCATCTAATCAGGGAAAATACCAGATGCTGATTGTGATTATGGTAAATGTGGGGAGCAAGGATAACATGGAATGGGTGGCAGAAGAAAAAAGTAATGAACATCAACTGTGATCTGCTGATTGTTACAGAAACTAGACCTTAACAGTTGATGTTCTAGTTGAAGGTCTAGTTTCTTCATCTAAAGGTAGAGGAATGGATAAACAGATTTCTCTTTTTTATTACTGTTTTTCTCTTGTCCTTTCACTATAGTAATCAGAAATATCAGGAAGGGTCATATTTGGACCTAAAAAGGAGTATTGTGTTGAAGTTGGAGATCTTGGACTTGGGATGAATTCAGTGATCCATGGGACTTTGTCTTTCTTTTGGGGCCAGAGTTACATCATCTTCATTTGGATGAAGAACAGTTGCATCACTTTAGGCCAAAGTATTACATTGCTGTTATATGACAGATATAGAAAGAAGGGTGAGAATAGATACTGAGCATCATACTGGGTAGATGGTGGTATTCATTTCCTTTCCTTGAAGATTCATTCCCTGTCCTTCTCCTGCTCTGTCCTTTGTTACAGTCAGGAGACTATTTCCTGGAAACCTAATTTCCCAGGTTCTCTTACTCACTGGCTAGGAATGGGAGGTATGAAATAGAGGCAGAGGAAAATTTCCAAGGTAGTCCTCCCTATCTCACTGTACTGGAGGCTCATCCTCCTTCATGGTTCTAACTACACTATAGTTCTAGTATCCAGTGGGTGGCCCCAGTCCCAGGGCTGGTATTGTCGTTCCTCTCTGACTTCTCCAGGTCTAAGTGGGCTAAAAGCCTCCATTCTTTTATAAAAATCTAGTTTCCCTCACCATCAAATTGTCTCTTCAATTCTTCCAACACTAGTTGTAACTAATTCCCCATGCTAAATTCCCTTTGTTTAACATCTGGCATGGACTCTGTTTGCCTGCCTTCATCTGACTGACGTAATATGAGAAAATAACATTAACTGTGACTGAAAGACATAGTAAAACAAATTTGTTGATGTATGCCACCACTAATACATTTCTATGGCTTCCAGTATTATTAGTGCAGGATTGTCTCTAATTCTTCTATTTTCCTGCAAATAGTTTCCAAAATTTTGGACTAAATCTTCATTTGTGCCCTTAGGATTTATAACCATGTTTAGCAAAAATATCTATACAATAAATGTTTGCCAAATTAATAATTAATTTCTTCAATGCTTTTTGGGTAAAGAGACATAATAATTTCATTAGATTATATTCTTATTTATTTAAAAATTTCAATTTTAAATCTCTATAAATGCCTTCCAACTCTACCCCAAACACTTCCTAACACTCAGTACTGTATGTGAGCCAACCTGAATCTGACTATTCTTATCCTTGTTCTCTTAAGATGAAATAGACTCTTGCATAGAATCATTTCTTACTTATCCCCATCCTTCCTTTCTCCCACCCACATCACCACACTACACATTAAATAGAAAAGTGTACTTGTTCATTCATTTAGGTGTACCTAAAAGTATTTTGCACATTTTTATGCCTACATGTTTTCATACATTTTAAGAAAAAATTTTCATGTCTGGCTTTTCTGAGGATATTGGGAGTACCTTACAAGTGTGAATCTATTCACCACTGTCCCTGTGCCCAGCAGTGCTCAATACATGTGTATGCTGAATTGATGAGTGGTTTTTACAACTCTTCTTGGGTTAGATGTCAAGTTGTATTTATTTGGTTCAAACTTGTGACAAGCATAAATGCAAATCATGATGATGCATTTATCATAGGTTTGCAGAAAGTATATGCAAAAGTATTAGTTATAATTTTCTTCTTCAATATAGAAACTATTAAGCTAAAAATGTGGCTTTTTGAGTTAAGCCTTTGTTTTTTAAAAAAAATACTTATCTTTTTCTTGGTATTTTATAAAAATTCGAAGACATGTTTTAAAAAATAATATTTAAAAATTTTTAATTATTATGCATAATAATTGTATATCTTTATAGGGTACATGTGATGTTTTGATACAGGCACACAATGTGAGCTAATCAAATCAGGGTAATTGCAGTATCCATCACCCCAGGCATTCAACATTTCTTTGTGCTGGGAACATTTCAATTCCACTCTTAGCTATTTTAAAGTATACCCTAACTTATTGGTGATTACAGTCACTTTGTTGTACTATCAAATATTGTTCATTCTATCTAACTATATTTTGCACCCATGAACCATCCTCACTTTATAGCCCATCTCCCTGCCACCCTTTCCAGCCTCTGGTAAGTATCATTCAACTCTTTGTTTTCATAAGCTCAATTGGTTTTAACATTTAGCTCCCATGTATGAGTGAGAACATGAAAGATTTGTCTTTCTGTGCTTGGTTTATTTCACTTAATGCTGTGCAGTTCCATCCATATTGTTGCAAATGGCAAGATTCCATTCTTTTTGTGGCTGTACAATATTCCATTGTGGATATGTACTGTAATTTCTTTATCCAGTCATCTCCTGATGGACACTTAGGTTGATTCAATATCTTGGCTATTATGAATAGTGCTACTGTAAACATGGGAGTGCAGACGTTTTTTCAATATACTAAATTCCCCACCTTTGGATATATATATTCAGAAGTGGAATTGCTGGGTCAAATGGTAGTTCTATTTTTAGTGTTTTGAGGAAACTCCATACTATTTTCCATAGTGGTTTCACTAATTGACATTCTGACCAACAGTGTATAAGAGTTGCCCTTTCTTCACATCCTCAACGGCATTCAGTATTGCTTATCTTTTTGATAAAGGTCATTTTAACTGGGGTGAAATGATATCTCATTATAGTTTTGATTTGCATTTCTCTAATGACTAATAATGTTTAGCATTTTTTCATATACCCATTGACCATTTGTATGTCTTCTTTTGAGAAATGTCTATTCAGATCCTTTGGCCCGTTTTTAATCAGATTATTTGATTTTTCCTATGGAGTTTTTGGAGCTCCTTATATATTCTAGTTATTAATCACTTATCAGATAAGTAGTTTGCAAATATTTTCCTCCATCTGTGGGTTGTCTCTTCCTTTTGTTGATTGTTCCCTTTGCTGTGCAGAAGCTTTTTAGCTTGATGTGATCCTATTTGTATAATTATGCTTTGGTTGCCTGTGCAATTATAATTTATAACATGAAAATTTACAAACAGAGATGTTGAAGAATTTTACAATAGTACACATGGTCATCTATCTTTAAAGTATAATTTTCCATAATGTTTCACTTTTTATGTCTTGGCAGAGTTTGCTTTTATACATCCAGATTATGATGAAGGTGCACATGAATCAGTTATCAATCTTGCTCCAACAGAAAGTACTTACTCTTTTAAGATTCATGACTTTAGAGATTGTGTTGGTGTTTATATCTTTCATTTTATTCATAGTACTCTCTCCTATAGTTTAGTTGTTTGCGTCTCCTCCAAAATTTATGTTGAAACTTAATTTCCATTGTAACAATATTTAGAAGTGGGGCCTTTAGGAGGTAATTAGGTGATGAGGGCTCTGTTCTCATGGAAAAGATTAGTGACTTATAAAAGTCCTGGAGGAATCTAACTAGACTCCTTTTTGCCCTTCCTATATTTTGCCCTGTGAGGCTGTAGCAAGAAGGTCCTGACCTAATACCAAATGCCTGTGCTTTGATCTTGGCCTTCCCAGTCTCTATCGCTGTGAGCAATAAATGTATGCTCTGTGTAAGTTACACAATCTAAGATATTTAGTTATAGCAGCACAGATGGACTAATACTCTCTTAAAGTTGGCTCTTGCAGTAATTATTATTTTTGTTTTCTGATATTTCCAGTTTTTCTCCATCATGGCCTAGAGTAGAAGTTCTTTATCTCTTGAAGTTAGGCATAATTACATGACTTGCTTGGGCAATGAAATATCAACAGAAGTGCCTTTTGTCACTACTGAGAAGAAGACTTTGAGCATCAGTGAATGATTTGTCATATTTCTCTTTCTCTGTTAGAGTGAACAGAGATGTTAAAGGTGGTCTCTAAATATAGACAAAATGGAGCACAGTTCTCTGTTGAATATATAGCACAATTTTAAGTCCCTGAGATTTTGGAGTTGGCTGTTACCTAGTCTTATTAAATACCTTTCTTGATCTGATTTCTGATGATTTATTTTAATTGTCTTTTACTCAGTGCAGTAGTTTACAATCCTATTTTTAAAAATGGTATCTTTTTTCTTCAAGTGAAATGTTATGCCAGATAATAACATATGGAATTAGAGGCATTCAGGTAAAGGGGCTGAAAGGCTTGGTTGCCTAGTTTCCACTCATACTCACACTCCCATGAGCCACGCTGTCCAGAATCATCTCTGTGGGTTCACCAAGATTCATTTGAGCACAGTTAAAAAAACTAAGCTGGAAGTCGGGAGACTTTCGTTTAATCACAATTAGTAATTAACAATATATATACTTCCTCTATTCCTAATCTTTCAAAAATACCTCCAAAAGTCTATTTTATTACAAACAGGATATATTTACTGCAGGAATCATACTAAATCTTACCCCATAGTGATTGTAGAATAAGCTCTGGAATGTGGAATAAAAATAATTGATTTGGCTTTGTGTGTGTGTGTGTGTGTGTGTGTGTGTGTGTGTGTATGAGTGTTTAAAAAATATATAATGAGATAGTACCTTTCTGGCTCTGGACAAATGGATTTTCTGAATCATAATGCACTGTGAGAATATAAAGTGTTATTATTTTAATTAAGATAATGCATTTAGAGAGAAGAAATTTAAACACCTTTTTTTTTTTAAGATGATGGTCTCTGGGCTTTTAGTTCCAATACAAGAAAGAGAAACTAACTGATTTTCACTTTTTTCCCTTTTAATGTTTTTAGCACAAAAGACTAAAAAAACTTGAGTAGCATTAAGAAAGGTCGGAAAATAACACTAAATATAAGCTTATCCTACTGTGAAATTATGGCAGGGCCTCATCTCCAATATTCTATGGTGAGATTGCTAGTGAAATGAAAGATATAATGTAGATGGAAAAAGCTCATGAAGGTATAATTTAAATGGCCAACATGATAGAATGCCTCCATGAAAAACCGGAAGATTAGTATTCTTCAATCTGAGAAAATGAATGTGGAGAGAGTATTGATTAAAATGCATAAAGTGGTCTCCAAGGCCCTTTCTAGCTTAAGGAAATCTTAAAGAAAATCACTAAATAACAATGGTAGCTAACAATTATTGAACAATAACAATTTGCCAGATTCTGTTTTGAGGGCTTTATATATGCTTATTTATATAATCCTCAAAATAATTGTATAAAGCAAGTACTATTATTTTCCCCACTTTATAGATGAAAAACT
This sequence comes from Lepilemur ruficaudatus, assembly GCA_963574885.1. Taxonomy (NCBI): domain Eukaryota; kingdom Metazoa; phylum Chordata; class Mammalia; order Primates; family Lepilemuridae; genus Lepilemur; species Lepilemur ruficaudatus. The sequence goes on along the minus strand of CAUYRT010050623.1, from coordinate 80,442 downwards.
GAGGGTGATTTAGTTAATATGCATAACAATATGTTTAAAAACTTGGCTAACAACTAAATTTTTATGGTATAGGTAATGGAATGATTTTCAAATTGCAATATCCATAAGATTCTTCTCAATTATTAAAAATGCGGATTCCTGGCCCCATTCCAAGCTATTCCAATCTAGTATATTTGATGTGAAGCCTGGAAATAGGCATGTTTAATACACCACAGGTATGAACACAAGTTTATCTATGACCCACACTTTGAAAAACACCAAGTTGGTAGATTAATAATTTCTGGCAATCCACTCAATAGATGTATGTCCTTTGGCAAATTATTTAAACTATTTATAGCCTCACTTTTCTAATCCATAAGTGATGTAATAAAAGGATTATTAATATTAACATTTAGAAGGATTAAATATATTGCCCATTAAACATTTTAATTTTTCATACAAGTTTGCTAAATTCATTATGTGCCCCCATTCTCCAAGTATTTTATTACTTTTCTGTTCCTTTATTTGTTTCTTTTGTTTGTTTGTTTATTTAATTCAGCCTTTTTCTCCTATGTAAACCTTCCCTTGACTGTTTTGATTCACAAAAATCAATAACCAGATATCATTTTGGAATCATTGTTATATTTCAGGCACTGTGTTCAATTTCTATGTCTTAATCCCCACAAGGTAAGTATTACTATCTAAAGATAATAGGAAAGTCAAATAAAGTGCCCAAAAGACAGGTAGGAAATTCAGGAGACAGAAATGTAATCAAGTTCTAGCTATAAAGCTCAAGTTTAGTTCACTGCACTAGCACAGTAACTCACTCAGTACTTTACATCTCTATAACTTTTTGGAGCTTACAGTTTTTCATGATATTGCTGAATGACTTTTATGTTAATATATATTTACAAATTTTAAAAATTGTTGTATTTTGTAAGTACAAAACCTTATAATTCACCTAAATTATTTTTAATCCATAGAACTACCATGTAAATTGGATGCATTTATTTCCCAAAACCCCAAAGTCCAAAAGTACTTGGAGGATATGATGATTTGAACCCAGGTATATCTGGTATCAAAGTTCACTTTTTTCACCATACTCATTTAATCATTCAGTCATTTATTTGATAATTATTCATTGGGTGTTTATTTGGAGCGATGTTTTATAATAGCTTGGAATACACTCATGAACAGAGCAAAAATTCCCTTTCCTGATAGAACATTTTTTGAAATGTGGCCTCTCATTTCTCTGACATCATTGTGAGTCCCCTTAAGGATAGAGCCCAAGTGATAGAGCAACAGACCTAGTTGCAATATTTCTCCAACAGAGTTGCCTAAAGCATATTTATTGATTGAATAATCTTATAGTTGATTAATTCAAATGATTAAAACACACTATTTATTTGGCCAAGTTAGTAATTAGCTTTATGCTATCAAAGGACTAAAGAATTACCTCTTCTTCCAGATTGCCCCAGTAAAAGGGGGAATGAACACCCAGGGTTTCCATAATGGATAGTTTTTAATAGTACTAAGGAAATTACTTATCCAATAGTATTACAACTGGTTACTTGTTGTCTCTATTTTTTATTGGGCTTTGAGGTCTTTGAGGACTAGTTTCATTTTTTAATGTGTTTTTATACATACTAATATATATCTGTCAAATAGCAGGAAATAAAGTTCTGTGGGAATAAAGGGGAAAAATTACATGTTGTAAGTAAATTTATAAATGCATGGCATTCTCTAAAGGAAGAAATACACAAAAGCATATATATAAATCAGTATAAACTGAGCAACTCACGCAAATAGAATAACAACCCATCTAAGATATGAATAATAGAAAGCTTAAGTTCCAACTCTGCCACTTATCTATGTGATCTGAAAAAAAATCATCTAACTCTTTAAATCTCAGTTGCTTTATCTATAAAACTTCTATGATATTAAATACTATTAGATTATTTTTAAACTAAAATGAGACAATACATCTCTCATTCATGTATCTTTTCAATTTTGAAGCTATGTCATTACATGTGAAAGTAACAAGACTCAATAATGGCTCCTCTTGGATTATCAATTTATTCTTATATGAAAGAGTAGTATAGTTTAGTGATTGAAAAACTTAGCTCTCAAATTCAAAGACTAAAATTAAATTCTAACCACACCAATTTATGAAAGTGTGATCTTAGACATACTTCTTAATATATTTAGTTCTCAGTTTCCTCAACTGGAAAAATAAAATGCTGTTCAACTGTACCTCACCAGTATATGATTATGCTATCACACTTAAGTGAGGAAACGTATTTGAAATTATTAATATCGTGGTCTGAACTTAGGAATCCACAAATAAAATAATTCAATTTCTTATTTATTTGTTACAAAAGTAGACAAATGGCCATGTAAAACATGTTCAGACACCATGCTAAGGGAACATGAAAAAGATTCTAAAGAATTTTTCCTGATTCCCCCAGTTTTATTATTTGTGTGGATGTCAGTGACTGTAAGATTTTAAATTTCTCATATATAATGATATGAGATTGTTATATAGCTGTTGGTCCAGAAGAACAGTATTTGCTTTTTCTGTTTGATTTAAATATTGTAAGACACTTAAAATATAGATATAGTCATTAGCCTAACTCAAAAGTTAAATGAATAATTTTTCCTTGAACCATGAAAAATGTATAAACAGAAAAAAATATTGCTTTACTATTTATTTATATTTAGTAATTTGAGCAAAAGTGTAATCAAGGCTTTGGATCCAATATTTTTCTCACTCCTTCTAAATATGCCAGGCCATGCAAAATCTGCATTTGGTTTTTCTTAAACATCTTGAATGTATTTCATGTATTTTTAAAATGTTTTCTTATGATCTATTTTCTCACCAACCTCCACATGCCTTATGGAAGATGTAAAAAAGCTATTCCATATGCTTTTTGTAAAATATGTTGAATAAAGAAAATTAGGCACAAAACTGTCTACTTAGGAAAAAATATGAGCACAACAATTACATAATTTTTCCATCCAAAAAGGCAAATTACATTTAGTTAGTTCTATTGGCTTCAAATTTCCAAATTCAAAATTTAGATGATTTAAAATTTAGTAAACAAATGTACATTTGCACAATTGGTCTTTTAATAGTTATAAAGATAAGCGTGTGTTGTTAGAGGTGTACTATCTAAGGTAACTTAGAGCTATGATAGATTAAGAATTATACAAAAGACAGGAATAAGATGTTTTAATTCACTAATTTATAATGTATGCCTAAATAGCTCCCATCAAGAATTTAAAGTAGCTTAAAATAAAAGGAACATCCTTAATAGGTTATGTTCTAATCTTTCTGCATAATGTAACTTAAAAGAAATGAAAAATTGAAATAATATTTCCCATAACATACAATTTTAGCATTGCTCACCATGCTTTCAACCTCATAAGAGTTTCATGAATTATATTTTAGTTGATACCCCTAACAACCCAAGAGAATATATTATTATTGACTTTTGAGAGATGAGGAAACTGAGGCAAAAAACAATTAAAAGACCTATGCAAAATTATATAAAAGTAAGTGGACAAAGTTAGGATTTAAATTCCAATTTGTCTAATTCAGATGCAAAACTCTCTCCCACTACTTAACGATGTCCCTCTATGACCTCTTTTGAAACACATTGTTCATAGGTCACCAGGTTTTCCAAGGAATGCTACACATGCACAGAGAACAGAAAGTCTAACAATAATAAATAAAATGTAATAATTAAGGCCTTTAGTAGAATATTTATATGTTTTCCAGTATAACCAAAATATCTTCATCTTGGTAAAACTTACTGCAATTTCTGTTAATAAAGAGAAGCCACTGAGTGTTTGTGCCTCTGCTTAACAGTTTTGGCCTCTCTGTTCACTTGCCATTGTGATTTCAGGCATCTCAAAACAAACCAGAGGCAACTGATGCTCTATCTACAGTGTCTATGGGCTAGTTTCAGTCCAATCTGAAAGACTTTTGCCTAGAAAATGATCACAATTTGAATTTCCAACTCATTATTATGAATGCACTCCAAACATCAAGAACTGGGGGGAGGGAGAAAAACAGGCAAGAAGCAAGTGAAGGGCAGAAATGCTGCTAGAAAACTCAAGGCAGTCTCACCATTCTAACAGCCACACCTGAAGAGGAGTCTCACTTCCTTGTCAACTTGTACTTACAGGCACCTCCTTACACCTCACACAGTCACTGGCATGGCCCCTGCCATACTCCCACTCATCACCCACTGGGGTTATTTTTTTTTTCTTTTATTGCAGCAGACAAAATGACACAGAACTCTATGTAGTTAAGTCAACAGTCTCTTAGATTCCTTATTTATTAATACATCTATCCCTCTCAATTCAACAAGCATGAGGATCAACCTGAAGGCCAGTGAAATGAAAAAATAGCCTGCTTGACTTTAATTTTCCTACCCATGAATATGGTAGTAGGTTGTTGAAGTTCACAGAAAAGGGTATAAACTCCATGAGAAAAGGGAATTTGTATGGTTTACTATTATATTCTCTATGTCTGGACACATAGTAGATCCTAAAATAATGAGATTAGTGAGACAGGTGAAAGGTGGTCTTACTAATAATATATCTAACAGAGGAAAATAAACTATCAAACAGAAAATAAGAAAAATAAACTCACAACACAACTACCTTTTGTTTAATTAAAACACATGTGATCTAACTTATCTTTGAGTTCTTCCTCGACCTTGAAAAAGTTCCTGAGTGGATGGACAGTAGGAGTGTGAACTTTCCCTGCTTCCTCAAGAAGAGACAGTACCAGATGCCTGCCACTATCAAGAAGAAAGAAACTAATTTCTGCTATCAGTCTGGTAGGTGAGAAACAGACAAAGCCAACAGCGCAGCTTCACAGTTGCTTTTGTTATCAGTCCTCCAATACAGAGGGGAAAAAAACATTTTACCCTTTGAAAACACCAAGCAACTTTCCTCCCTCTGTGTGTCATGGCCACTCTCTCTCTCTCTCTTTCTATCTCCTTCTTTCTTTCTTTCTCAGGAAAATAAATAAACTTTTTACTTTTGTATAGCCTAATCACTGTCTGATGTATCCTGATGAAGTCATGGAAAATTATAATGCTCCATAGAGATCACAAGAGTCACACATGGAGAAATTTTCATGTATTTCTGACTAAAAGAGCCAGGCAAGTCTTTTCATGCTGCAGAACTGTTACAATGGGAGCTTTAAGTTGTCCCACACATTTCCCATCTGACTCTTAGGCCAAAGACTATTCCATAAAGCCTTGCTTTTAGCCAGTTGTCAATCCAGCCAACAATGGTTTTCAAAGAATTCTTACTAAGGAGTTAGGTAACAATGACCTAACCCTCTGAAGTATTTATTTTTTAAAAGTGGACACATGAAGGACATGAATCCATTAAGACGCAGAGGAGTGAAGCTTCAAAGGGAAAATATATATTATTCAATTGCTTTGGATGAATCAACTGATACTACGGATTCAGTACAGGTTTTATACTTCATGCAGGTGATAACAGAAGATTTTCTTTGCTATGAAGAGTTGCTCATTTTGGGCACTCTTACAAACAGAACACAGGGAATAGATATCTTCAACAATTTTCAAGATAAATGTCATGAAGTTGGACTGAATTTGGTAAAATTAGTGAGTGTAAGTACTATGGAGTTGTCTGAATATATTACTGATTCCTTATACATTTTTTACAAAGCATATTTTGAAACAAACACAAAATGTGCTACCAGAAAAATACAATAATAAAATGTTTTGGGAAGAAAAATATAGTCTAAAATGTTTTACAGAACATTTTAAACTTGAATGTGTAAATCTACCTATCTTTATGACAATTCAATTTTAGAATTCTGACAGTAAAGTTGAGCTTTTAAAGTTAAGAAGATTTTTAAAAACTCAAATTAATTCCATTAAAATAATAATTATGAAGGGGATCAAGATGGTAGACTGGAAGCAGCCCACACATATTGCTCTCTGCGAGAGGATAGAAAACTGCAAGTAGATGCCCACTTACAGATAGATCTTTTTGGAAAGAACATTGTAAATTACCAGAGAACTGATGGGGGAAACTCAGAGTGAAGGAGACAGGGATGATGAGTTCCACTCACCAAAATCAAAAGGTACCTGGGGGAGACTTCTACGCATGGGGAAGAGATAAAGGAGAAAGCCCCAGGGCCCTACACTTGTCACGTGGACACTACGACTAGAGCTGTAGGAGACCCCCTACCACAGCTTCCGTCCTCTGTCCTGATCAGGAAACTACTTTGAGACTGTAGAGTGAAGTTGCATCAGAGAACAGGTTCATCAGGGACTCACTGGTGTTGGTTCCTGGGTTGCCACAGTTGACACTACTATGAGCTCTCAGGTCCAGAAATCCTGGTTTACACAGGGATAGGCTTCACCGTAGCTGCCCCAACAATCATCACCACCTGGACTGGGAAGGAAGCATGGAAAGCAGATACATTGGCACACTATAACTGAGGGTCAGGCAACCCCCACCAGGGAACTTGAAGGAGTCTCACAGGGGTCCCACAGTAGAAGTAACAGCAGAACCTGTATAGGGAGAGAGCCCCAGCCATCCAATGGCCCAGCCCCCATGGCCCCACATCCTGACCAGTAGAGCAAGGCTCCCAGCCTGTGTGTTGCAGTGCCAAGGCCCAAGCACCTGCAGATCCAGGTGCCAAATGGAGTCCTACACTACCATGCTGACTGGAAAAAGAGACCCTCCCCAGCCCTTGGTGCCACACAGACGTACACACCCCCATGTGCTTCAGCTCTGTGCAACAAGCCACACCTTCCAGCCTAGCATGCTGATGGGCAGGCCATACCCACACAGATGCACATTCTCTGCAGCAGGCCATGCCCCTTGGTCTTGTGCACCACCTGGCAAACCATGCCTCTGTAGCACTATGCAACACCATGCCTGTGGTCCAGTTCTCCACCACAGCCCTGCAAGCACAAGCTGTCTAGTGAACACCTGCAGTGGACCTGTGGCTACTGCCTAGGTAGCCTCCCCAAACAGCCACTCCCACCACTGTGGGAAGACCCAAAAAGAGCAATCTCCTGTAATAGCCGTGTCAGTGGAAAGGGACTCAGCCAGTCATATGCCTGAGCTTCCAACAGTGGCCTAGGCACCATCCCACCACCCCACACGAAAATCCCCAGCACTGGCTTAGGTTCTGTGACTTGCACAGGCACTGGCCAAGGTCCTGTGATGCACCCAGGCACCTGCCAAGGTCTCATAACCTGCCCGGGTGCCAGCCAGTTCACTCCACCCTCCTCTGTGGAAAAAGACTTGCACAACATCCTTCCCAAGCTTCCAACAGTGACTTGGGGGCCAATTCATCAACCCAAATGAATATTACCCAGCATTGGCTTGGATTGTGATAAATACAGGTGATCAAGATGATGCAGGAGAACAGCAGTATTACAGGCTCTCAGTGCATCTGTCCTTATCTCACCAGGACAATCATCCAGAGTAGGATGCAAAGGTGTTATCTAGGGACCTCTCCTCCTTCTCACAAAGTAGGAAATTCCCCAGCAAAGGACCACAGGTGTACTACAAACCTATTAGCCCTGAGCTTAGAGAAGAGGTTTCAGATGAGAAGAAACCAGCAAAAAATTTCTGGTAACATGAAAAAACAAGCTAGTTCAACACCCCCAAAGGATCACAATAGATCCATAGCAATAGATCCCAACCAAAAGGAAATTGTTGAAATGTCAGAAATGAGATTCAGAATATGTATAGCAAACAATATGAATGGAATTTAAGAGAAAGTTGAAAACCAACACAAAGAAGCCAAAAAAAATTTTCAGGACATGAATGGAAAAAATGAAAAATGCTCAACAACAGGCTAGACCTAGCAGAAGAAAGAATCTCAGAGCTTGAAAACAAGTCTTTCAAACTAACCCAATCAGCCAAAGATGCAGAAAAAAATAATAAAGAGTGAACAGTTACTCTGAGAAATATGGCACTATGTGAAATCAGCCAATATATGAATTATAGTTATCCCAGAGGGAGAAGTAAAAGCAAAAAGCATGGAAAACCTATTTGAGGAAATTTTTGAGGAGAACTTTGCTGGTATCAACAGAGATTCAGAAATACAAATACAAGATGGTCACTGAACATTGGAAAGTTTCATAGCAAATAGGATATCCCCAAGACACACGGTCATCAACCTAGCTAAAGTCAAAGTGAGGGAGAAAATTCTACAAGCTGCAAGATGAAAGCAAGAACTAACCTACAAAGGAAAATCCATCAAGCTAACAGCAGATTTCTCAGTGGAGACCTTGCAAGCCAGAAGGGATTGGGGCCCCATTTTCAGTCTTCATAAACAGAACTTCCAGCCAAGAATTTGGTATCCTGCAAAGCTATGTTTAACAAGTGATGGAGAAACAAAGACTTTTGCAGACAGGCAAACACCAAGGGAATTTGTCACTATGAGACCTGATCTACAGAAAATACACAAAAGTGCATTACGCATGTAACTGCACAATGGATACCTACCAGTGTAAAAACACCCAAAAGTTATAGCTCATAGGTCTTATAAAACAATAGAACAAGAGAGAAAACAAACACTAAGGTATCATCACCAACATGATGAACAAAACAGCATCCCACATATCAATACTAACACTGAATGTGAATGGCAGTTATGGCCTGCTCGAAAGGCATAAACTGGGTGAATGAATGAAAAAACACTTGAGTATTTGCTGTCCCCATGAAACACATCTAAACCACAAGGATTCACACAGACTCAAGGTTAAGGGATGGAAAAAGTATTCCACACAAATGAAAACCCAAAGTGAGCAGATGTAGCCATTCTCATATCAGATAAAATAGACATTAAATCAACAATGGTAAAGTAAAGACAAAGATGGTTATTATTTACCAAAAGGGATCAATTCAACCCAGAAGACAAAACAATCCTAAATATATAGGCATCTAACACAGGAGCATTCAGTTTCATTAAACAAATTCTTCTAGATCTAAGCAAAGAAATAAACAATAGCATCTTTCTTGCCAAAGTCTTCAATGCTCCACTGACAGAACTGTACAGATCATCTAAGCAGAAACTCAGTAAAAAAACTCTGCACTTAAAGAGGACTCTAGAACAAATGAACCTACTGGAAATTTACAAAACATTTTATCCAAAAACTACTAAATATACATTTTTCTCAACAGCACATGGGACATTTTATAAGACTGATCATATCTTTGGCCAAGTCTCAGCAAAACAAATCTCAGCAAATTCAAAAAAACTGAAATCATACTATATATCTTCTTACACTGTAGTGGAATAAAACTGAAAGTCAATTCCAAGAGAAACACTCAAACCTGCACAAAATTGTGGAAATTAAACAACCTGCTGCTGAATGATCCTTGGGTCGATGATTAAATTAAGATGGAAATCAAAATATTCGTGAAACTGAATGACAAAGCGGATACAAGCTTTCAAAAATCTATGAAATTCATTAAAAGGAGTCCTAAGGGGAAAATTCTTACCTTAAATGCCTACATCAAAAAGACAGATCACAAATTAGAAATCTAAATGTCACATCACAAAGAACTAGAAAAACAGAACAAATTAAATGCAAAACCAGCAGAAGAAAAGAAATAACAAAGTTCAGAGCAGAACTAAATGACATGGAAACAAAAATAGACAATTCGAAGTATTGATGAAAAAAAAAGGTTGGTTCTTTGAAGAGATAAACAAAATCAATAGACCAGTTAGCAAGATTAACCAAAAAATATTAATAGAAGAGAAAGGACTCAAATAACCTCAATCAAAAATGAGAATGGAGACATTACAACTGAAACTGCAGAAATACAAAATATTATCAATGAATATTATGAAAACCTCAACAAAACAAACTAAAAAACCTAGAGGAAATGGACAAATTCCTGGAAACCCACAACCTCCCAAGCCCGAATTAAGAGGCAATAGAAATCCTGAACAGACCAATAATAAATAGTGCGATTGAAGCAGTAATAAAAAATCTTCAAACAAAAAAAGACCAGACCAGAAAGATTGACAGCCAAATTCTACCAGACCTACAAAGAACTGGTATCTATACTACCCAAACTATTCAATAACATCAGTAACGAGGGATTGCTCCCTAACTCATTCTATGAAGCCAGTATTACCCTGATACTGAAAAGGACACAATAACAACAACAACAAAAATACAGACCAATATTCTTTATGAACATAGATGCAAAAACCCTCAACAAATTACTAGCAAATCAGCCAGGCATGGTGGCACATGCCTGTAGTCCCAGCTACTCAGGAGGCTAAGGCAGAAGGATTGCTTAAACCCAGGAGTTTGAGGTTGCTGTGAGCTAGGCTGATGCCATGGCATTCTAGCCCAAGCAACAGAGTGAGACTCTGTGTCTCAAAAACAAAAACAAAAATAAAACAAAGCAAATTACTAGTAAACTGAATTCAACAATACATCAAAAAGATACTCTACCGTGATCAAGTGGGTTTCATCCCAATGATGCAAGGATGGTTTAACATAGGCTAATCAATAAATGTGCTGCACCACATAAACAGAAACAAAAACAAGGGCCATATGACCAATTCAACAGAAGCAGAAAAAGCATTCAGTAAAATCCAGCACCCTTTCATGATAAAAACCGTCAACAAACTAGGCACAGAAGCAATATACTTCAAAATGATAAATGCCATATATGACAAACTCACAGATAATATCATAGTGAATAGGGAAAGTTGAAAGCATTCCCCCTAAGAACTGGAAAAAGGCAAGGGTGCCCACTGTCGCCACTTATATTCAACATAGTACTGGAAGTCCTGTCTACAGCAATAAGGCAAGAGAAAGAAAAAAAGGGCATCCAAATCAGGAAAGAGGAATTAAAACTCTCCCCATTTACTGACAAAATAATTTTGTATTTAGAAACCCTAAAGACTCCACCAAAAGACTCCTGGAATTGATAAATTCAGCGAAGTCTCAGGTAACAAAATCAATATATACAAATCAGTGGCATATCTATATACTAATAACAGTCAACCTGACAGTCAAATAAAGGAATCAATACCATTCATAGTAGCTACAAATAAAACAAAATACCTGGGATATACTTAACCAATGAGGAGAAAGATTGCTACAAGGATAACGACAAAACACTGATGGAAGAAATTGCAGATGACAACAAATGAGAAAACATCTCTTGCTCATGGATTGGTAGAATCAACATCACAATAATGTATACACTGCCCAAAGTGGTTTGCAGATTCAATACAATCCCCATCAAAATACCGACATCATATTTCACAGATCTAGGAAAAAAATCCTAAGCTTTATTTGAAACAAAAAAGAGCCTGAATAGCCAAAGCAATCCTAAGGAAAAAAACAAACCTGTAGGCATCATATCACCTAACTTCAAATTATACTACAAGGCTAGAGTAAACAAAACAGCATGGGACTGGTATAGAAGTAGAGACAGAGACAAACGGAACAGAATAGATAACCCATATATAAAATTGTCTACCTATAAACAACTGATCTTTGACAAAGCAGACAACAATCTACCATAGGGAAAGGAAGCCCTAGTCAATAAATGGTGCTGGGAAAATTAGATAGCCATGTGTAGAAGAATGAAACAAGACCCCTATTTTTTGCCATATAAAAACATTAATTCAAGATGGATTAAAGACTTAAATGTAAGGCATGCAACCATAAAAATTCTAGATGAAAACATAGGAAAAACTCTTCTAGACATCAGCCTAGGCAAATAATTTATGACTAAGACCCCAAAAGCAAATATAGCAACAAAAATAAATAAATGGGACTTAATTAAATTAAAATGCTTCTTCACAGCAAAGGAAATAATAGAGAGTAAATAACCTACAAAATGGGAGAAAATATTTGCGAACTATACATCTGACAGAGGTCTAATATCCAGAATCTACAAAAAACTCAGATAAATCAGCAAGAAAAAAATAAACAAAACAATCAAAAAGTGAGCAAAAGACATGATAGAAGTTTTTCAAAAAAAGATAGAGAAATGGCCAAAAAACATATGAAAAATGCTCAACAGCACTAATTATTGAAGAAATTCAAATTAAAACTACAATGAACTATCACCTTACCCCTATCAGAGTGGCCATGATTAAAAAGTCAAAAAACAATAGATGCTGGCGTGGATGAAGAGTAAAAGGAACACTTATACACTTTAGGTGAGACTGCAAGTTAGTATAAGTTCTCTGGAAAGCAGTATGGAAATTCCTGAAAGAAATAAATGTAGACCTACCATTTGATTCAGTAATTCCACTGCTGTGTATCTACCCAAAGGAGAGGAAGTCATTTTATCAAAATGACACCTGCACTTGAATGTTTATCACAGCATAATTAAGAATCACAAAGATGTGTAATCAACCTAAGTGCCCATCAATAATTCATGAGTGGATAAAGAAAATATGTATGCTATAAATATGTGTGTGTGTGTGTGTGTGTGTGTGTGTGTATCTCTCTCTCTCTCTCTTTCATGGAGTACTACTCAGCCATAAAAAGGAATGAAATAATGTTGTTTGCATCAACTCGGATGGAACTGGAGACCATTATTTTAAGTGAAGTATCTCAGGAATGGAAAACCAAACACCATATGTTCTCACTAATAAGTGGGAGCTAAACAATGGATACACATGAGCACAAAGCGATATAAAGGACATGAGAAATGAAGGAAGGGAGAGTTTGGATGGGGGTGTGGGATAAGAACTTACCCATTGTGTACAATGAACACTATTTTTGGTGAAGGGCACACCAAAACTCTTAGGCAGTATTCAAGGTACCCGTGTAACAAAAACGCTTATACCCCTTAATTAATATTTTGAAATATAAAAGTTAAAAAATAGTTACTAGAGTGGAATGGAATGTAGCACTACAATTCAATTTTTATTACAAATTTCTCTATTTATGCTATAAAATAGTTGTCTTTGGGAGATCCATTTATTTTAGTAAATTATTGAAACACTAATTTTAACTGAATTGTAAAAATGTTGTCAATATGTGTTCAGGGAAAAAATCATAGAAAGCTCATTGATTTCTTCACTAGGCAATCAAAATGTAAAGCTCTGCTTCAGGCACTATATTTCTTTTAAGCCCCATATTATTGCAGAGTATTTCACATGTTGTATTTAAAAGCATAAGCAGAACAAAAATAACTTCATTATGGGTTAATGTTTTGCTTTTATATTTAGGAATTTTAAATGTACCCACAATAAGGTTTCTTGCTTGGTTTTTTTCAATGCTAGCAGAGACTATTTGTCTTTCTACCTCTATTACATTTCACATAGGAAAAAGATTAACACAATGTATCATGCCATTTTTTGTAAGTTAGCCTTTCTACTTTAGATGCCTTTATTAAAAGCTCTCCAAAACATTTTAAAATACATGGTTTGGAGATATCCAGGTGAGAAATTCTAGGGTGTCAGAGGACAATTTCTGTTCAAAAATAGAAATCACTGTGACTCATTTCAGAAAGCAATTTCCGTTGTCTCACTAGTATCTGGTTATGAAAGAAACTTTGGATACTGTCATTTTACCCCATTTTCAGTGTTTAAAGATATATTTTTTATGAGCTATAGAAGTTTTATTTGTTAATTTTTGAATCAAATTGTCTTTGTACAAATTCAATTCAATTAAATAACCATTTATTGAATAATACTATATGTCAGAGAAGGTACTATACATACATAGCAAAAAGAAATATACAGTCTGATGTTAAAGCACTCATAATTAAACATAGGAAACAGAAATGGAAGTAACAATGTCTTCTTTTTCATCCTCCCCATGGCATCATTTCCTTCCCTAGAAAATAAAATACAACACTACAGCCACTTTTTGCTAAAATTCTGTATTTTAATCTTCTAGCCTTTGTATCTTAGAATACTTCATATTTTTATTTCATAATTGCATCTCCTTTTTGCAGGGGCTTCTGAATGATGTTACATATATTCCTGGAGAATGGTGGTACCACAGTTTCCAGTTATCTGATATTTACTAAACCTGGGGACCTCTCAAGTACTTGATTTCAGGTATCATTAGCCAGTTGGCATTCACCTTTTAAAAAATATATTTTTAAAAAATACATATACATTTTATGTCTCTAGATAAAGCTTTTCTAATGTACAAATATTTTCTATGCTCCCTCATCTCTTAAAACTGATTACTTTTTGCATCACTAAAATAATCAGGGATGCCAAAATTGAACTTATTTAAATTGCTGTTCTCTACTATGGTACTTATAGCTGAATTTTCTTCAACCTAGGAAGACTATGTACATCTTATGACTTTTAAGGATGATATTTTTACCTATATTTTCTGTGACATACTCTCCTGATTCATTTTAATTCTCTCAAAAACTGCCTCAGTTGTTTGAGAACACAACCATGTTTGAGCCATGATAAGTGTTCAAAAGTAAATGTTCAACTACCTTCTAGTTTCTACTTCTATGAGTTCAAGTTTTCTAGATTGCACAAATGAGTGAGATCATGTGATATTTGTCTTTCTGTGGCTGGTTTATTTCACTTAACATAATGTTCTCCAGCTTCAACTATTTTGTCACAAATGACAAAATTTCTTTCCTTCTTTTTTAAGGTTGTGCTTACCAGACACTGGGGCAGGGGGTTGGTAAGAATATCGGGTAGATGCTGGTCAAAGTATACAAAATTTCAGTTAGACAGCAGGATTAATTCACCAGGTCTATTGTCCAGCATTGTGACTTTAGTTAATAACATGTTGTATACTTGAAAATTGCTAAGGGATAGATTTTAAATATTTCACCACACACAAAAATAATTATGTGAGATAGTGCTTATGATAACTGGTTTGATTTAGCCATTTTCACAATGTATACATATATAAAAACATCATATTGGAGGGAAGAGCTTCAAGATGGCGGATGAGAGGCATCTGGTATTTGCTTCCTCCGCAGAGAAGAATCAAAATATTGAGTAGATAACCACTTTAAATAGATCACCCAAGAGACAATGCTGGAATTCAGCAGAGAAGTGACAGGAAACACGTAAGGCGAGGAAAGAGAGAGAAACAAGGCAGCCAGCTTGGCCCAGATTGGCTGAGAGCCTGGAGAGGTACCCTGAGGAATCTGTCTTCGTGCAAAGGTGCAGCCATTACCTGTGGGCAAAACTCATGCTCCTCTGCTGCCTGCTTACAGTTGAAACTATGGAAAGAAATCATCTCTTTCCTAGCAGCAGGGCTTCAGTAAAGCCATTGCTATCCCTGCTAAAGCATTCCTAGAGGTTGCAATCACTCCACCCCTGCCTACCAAGGCCAGCACTCACATGAACCACTAGGGGGCCTAAGGGCAGACCTACCCAGATGGGCTCCACTCTCCCCAGTACCTGAGCATACAGTGCAGGAAGCCTGGGGATCTTCCTACCCCATCCACTGCCATTGGCCCTGACCACTCTTCCCAGGGGGCATGAGGACAGGCCCATTCAGCCTGCCACTACCACCGTACCTGGCACCCACCCATATATGCCACATTCTGGCCTGGGGACTGGCTTGTCTAGCTACTGCCAACACCAGCAGAGACCACTTGGGAGCCAAAGGATTGTCCCACCACTGCTACTGACATCATCCACACCATGTTCACTGTCCAGGGGCCCAAGGACCTGTCCACCTGCCTTGCTTACCACTACCACTACAGCACCTCAGCAAGCCACCTAGAGGCCAAAGAATCAGTATGCCTGGACCTGCTAACACTGGTGCCAACGTATGCCACCCTGGGGCTCAAAGACAAGCATGTTTGGACTGCCACCATCAATGGGGCACACGGACTGACTTATGTGATGTCCTCATCCCCAGCAAAATTTTACCACAGCCTCCATTAACAACCACACTCTAAGCCACAGAGGAAATCACAGATGCTACTGATGCTATTTGCAACCAAAGAAACTACAGAGACTATACTATTGCACACACCCAGAATCAAAGCTAAAGTGCTTACCCAACCAAAACTATAGATACATCTTCGGGAAAAAATCCTCTCCTATGATAGCAAATTCAAAAAATTGGAAGATGTGATTTTTATACCAGATGCACAGATATCAACATAAAGACAAAAGAAACACAAAAAAGAAAAGAAATATTACTATCCCAAAGAAATACAATCTTCCAGCAACAAATTCCAATGAAAAATAAATTTATGAAATTCCAGAAAAAGAATTCAGAGTATTAATAATGATATTAAAGAAACTCAGGAAGATACAAGAGAACTCAGATAAGGAATACAAAGAAATCAGAAAAATAATTCAGAATATGAAAGAAAAATTTACCAAAGAGATATACATCATTAAAAAAACAAATTCTGGAAATGAAGAAATCATTAAATGAAATACAAAATATGTTTATTGGCCATATGTCTATCTTCTTGGGAAAAACCTCTGTCCATGTCTTTTGCCTTCTTATTAATGGTTTTTCTTTTCTTGCTGATTTGTTTGAGTTCTTTGTAGTTCTTAGGATATTAGTCCTTTATCAAATGTATAGTTTGTGAATATTTCCTCCCATTCTGTATGTTGTTTATTCAAGCTGTTGATCATTTCCCTTGCTGTGTAGAAACTGGAAAAAATGTTCAACATCACTAATCATCAGGGAAATGCAAATTAAAACCACAATGAGATACCACCTTACCCCTTTCAGAATGGCTATTGTTAAAAAATCAAAATACAATAGATGTTGGCATCGATATGGTGAAAAAGGAACACTTACTTATACAGTTGGTTGGACTTGAATTTAATACAACCTGTACGAAAAAACAGTATGGAGATTCCTCAAAGAACTGAAAGTAGCCCTACCATTTGATCTACAGTCCCACTATTGAATATCTACCCAAAGGAAAAAAAAGCCATTATGTCAAAAACATACCTGAACCCAAATGTTTATTGCAGCACAATTCACAATTGCACAGATATGAAATCAACCTAAGTGCCCATCAATTCATGACTGGATAAATAAAATGCAGTGTGTGTGTATATACACACACACACACACACACACACACCATGGAGTACTACTCAGCCATAAAAGAATGAAATAATGTTGTTTGCATCAACTTGGATAGAATTGGACACCATTGTCCTAAGTGAAGTATCTCAGGAATGGAAGACCAAATGTCACATGTTCTCATTAATAAGTAGGAGCTTAACAATGGGTACACATAATCATAAAGTGCTATAAAGGACATTGGAAACTAAGAAGGGGGAAGAGTGGGAGGGAAGTAAAGGATAAAAACGTACCTCTTAGGTACAATGTACACTATTCTGGTGATGAGCACACTAAAAGCCTTGACTTCAGTATTATACGATTCATCCATGTAACAAAAACACTTGTATCCCTTAACATTTTGAAATAAGAATTATAAGAAAAATGCAAAATTAACGGTGTTAAGAAAAAAAAAAGAAATACAAAATACATTTGAAAGCCTCAATAATAGGCTAGATTAAGCAGAAGAAAGAATTTCAGAACTAGAAGATATGTGTACTGAAATAACCCAGTCAGAAAAAGATAAAGAAAAAAGAATGAAAAAGATCCATGTGACATATGGGATGCCATAAAGCAACCAAATATTCAAATTTTTGGTTAGGTTAAATACAAAAGACTTCTACACCTAAAAATACCACAGTAATACTGCAGAAAACCAATGGCACATAGAGAAAATAAAAAGGGAAAAAATATTATTCAAAAGCATGTTAATTTGACAGACAGCAATAACAGAAGCCAGAATGCAGTGATGTAACATCAATAGGCTCCTAGGCTCCAAAGAAATAAATGTCAACCTCAAAAGTTACAGGAAGAAAAAATTTCTTTCTGGAATAAAGGCAAAATAAAGACACCTTTTAGGCAAAACTGAGTTTATCAGAGGTGAAATTGGACTGAAGTCTAACAGAAGTACTCTAGGCAAAAAGAAAGAGGTCCCAGGTGAAGGGGCTATAATGAATGAAAGAAAGAAAGCATAGAAAGTGGTAAATTTGTGGGAAAATCTAAATGAAAACTTACTGAGTAAAACACATAGTATAATTCTTAATGGGGTTATATATGTAAAAATAAAATATTGATCAGGAATAAGGTGTTATGAGCAGATTAAATTAAAGCATTGTTGGCTTTATATTGTCTTGGAAAAAAGCAATGATATTGATTTAAGTTAAAGCTCAACACTAAAAATGTATTTTATAATTTCCACAATAATCCCTGTTGTAAAAATGTGTATAATTTGCAAATACTGTGATAGCAGGAAAAATATGTTATGAGACAAAATTAACTCCAACGAAGGACAAAAAGGAGATGAAAAAGGGTACATAAAATCAGCAGGAAAACAATATGCAAAAATGAATCCAATTATACCATAAATCACTCTAAATATAACCAGATTAAATTCTCTAGGCAAAGAACAATGATTTTCAGGCTGAATATAAAAATCAATGTATATGTTGTTTATGCAATTAAAAAATAAAAACAGAAGGTAAAAGGATGGAAAGAAATGAGCCAAGAAAATTGGGGTTGTTATGTAATTTACTTAGAAAGTGATCTATAAAGAAAGGCTTTACCAAAGGAAAAAGATTTTACTTTATAATAAGTAAAAAGTCAATTTGTGAGGAAGATACAGCAATGTGAAATTTCTATGCACCCTAATAAGAGCTATGGGTATCAGCATTAGTGAATCTCATATATACTGTATAATGCTGAAGAAAATAAGTCATGGAATTAAACCTACAGTATGATTCCATTTTTATAAATTTCCAAACCAGTCCAAACTAAATGACATTTTTAGGGATAAATATACATGTTTGACAAAAAGTAAAACGAAATAAGAGAATGAGTAACATGAAATTCAGGGCGGTAATTATTCTGGGAGAAGGGAAGGAGAAACAGTAAGAGGGACACCTCAGGAGCTCTAAGTAGATGGAGATATTTTCATTGTCAAGCTGAGTGATGGTAACAAAAGTACATTTTTTATTATTTTTCTTTAAAATGTGCGTATATTTTTCTACATTCCTATGTATTATATATTTCACAAATTAAAAAAAAAGGGGGGAAACCTAAGATCTAGAAAGGATAAATGACATACTTAAGGTAACACAGCTAGTAATAATAGCTAAAATTTCTGGCTCCTAATATGTTATTCCTTCTGTTACAATATGATTTGTTTAACTTCCTTGATAACATGTCTTATTCTCCTTATTCTTCGGTGGCCCATTTGTACAAAGATATGAGATATGTTTATATATATCTCATAGACTTCTTGGTAAATATATGTAAGCAACATTTTACTTTGTTCTATAAACTCATGTAGTACCTCAAGTATGCATTCCTGAATAACCACACAGTTCCCTAGTGTCATATTTTAATTTGTAATTGTCTAGACAACTATCATATTGCCTGACCAAAATCTCTCTTCCCTTCTTGCATTAACAGAATTCTTCTTTACTATGGACATATTATTTCACAAGTTCTGGATTAAATTAACTCTCTTTGCTCCTGCCAAAGGGATGGGAAGATAACCTAGAACCTAGGCCTGACCAAGGAGAATACCAGTGGCAGCAGTGATTAGTTAGGTTGGGCATGTGGTCTGAGACCAGTCAATAAAAGCCCTCTCAGTGTGTTATGTTGGAATAGTTGGAAAATATATTTTCTCTTTTTCTAGAATTATTGGCATTAAAGACTACGTAAGCCCAGGGGGACCTTTTATCATCCCATGGCTAGAACCAGCCTCAGAACGTGATCAACACAGAAAACAATGGAGTCGAGAAATGGAGAACAAAAGGCATTGATTTCTGACGACATTATTTTGTATCCCTGGATTCAAATAATGTGAGCCAGATCTCTTCTCACATTTATCTTTTTAAGGAAATCTAAGTTTGTTTCTGCTACTTCTGACCCAAAAGTACTGACTGTCTCAGTTGTCCTAAAACCTTAAATCAGGGATTGAAACTGAAAGTCCTAAAGGGCCAGGCAAGTAAATGGGCTAAGCGAGCCAGGTAAATAGCTTGCCAAATCTATACTCCCTTATTCCCAAAGCCCTCAAAGCTCTCCACTTTGTCCCAGACAAAACAATTTTAAAAATATTGTTTTTAAGGAATTTCTAAGTTTCCTCTTGTCTTAGACAAATGCCATAAGCAATAGAACATTTGGCATTGACAGACCTGGAGGCTTCCCCCCCACACATCAGGAGGGGTAGCTTCTATTGGGCTACAGAAGACTTTTGTCACTCAAGCACGCAGGCTCAGTGTGGATATATTTTCTGATTTTTCCAGAGAATATGGGATTTCTTTTTCAGAAATTCCCCATTTTTAAAATATGGCAATTAATTCAAGTTTATTTTAAACACTGTGTGTGCCAAACAAAACACATCTGTAGATCTGCAGAAAAAATTCCTCTTGGGGTCAGTAGTTTGGAACATTTCCCTCATAGTATTAATAATTGCCTCACTCAGTATGACCTTTTAGATAGTTCTTGGTAGTTCTCTCTTTCTCTCTCTGTTTCTTTCCCCCCATACACTCACTCACTTATTCACTTCAAAACATTGCTTCGGCCTTCCTTGCATTCAGTTTGATCACATCTACTAAGTAGTTAGAAAAACTTTGTTAGTGAAGTTAAATAGGAAAAATTATAAGTTAAGCTTTTTTAAACTGTAGGGAAAAGAGATATTCATGATTTATATTAATAATAGTTAAGGGCTATTAATTGTTAAGATAAAGAAAGATAAGAAGTAAATGAACAGTACTAGTCAGGAAATATTTTTTTTAAACACTAGAGAAACATAGTTAAATATAGAGAAAATACATTATTAGATGTGATCTAGGTAAAAAATTGTATTATGTGAATAGGCATATTTTGGAATAGACCACACACATGTGTGCTCACACACACACACACACACACACACACACACACATTGTAGCTTTTGAAATAAAAAATGTATTGATTATAAGTAAGCAGGTTTGATTTAGTCCACAAAAGGAATTGCCTTTTTGAGGAAGACAGATGAAGTTTCCAAAGTATGGATATTTGTATATTTTATAAAGCAATTTGCTTTCTTACTGACACAAAGCAGAAGGGGAAACTTGGGTAGAGATTGGAAATAATTTGCTCAGAGTAGAGCCTATTTTGCTGAGGAACATTAGTAGTGGATAAAAGGGGATGCACGAGGCCGTTACTCAAAGTATATTTTGGCCGCAGCACACGCCTCCCTCAATTTCCTATTGAGGTTTCCCTCAGTAGCACATACGCGAACATTGTAATTAAAATAAATATATGTAAATACATTTAATATTGTCCCATTAAGGATAAAGACAAAGGGACTTATTGTGATAACATTTATAAATTGGCTTGTATTTCTATCCTCTGTAACAACCTGCCGGCAGAAAAGTTTGAGTCCAAAATGAGGGCTATGATGAGGAATGACCAAATAAACCAAGAAACTTCTCATTCACCTTAGTAATGATACTAAGATGGTACCTCTGTAATCATGGTACATAAGTAACATCATAAATTAGCTATTGCTGCATTACAAACCACCCCAAAACTTGGTGACTTAAAATAAAACTTGTGCCTTACTGCTCACAAGTCTATTCTGTGGCTGGCAGTTCTGGCCTTGTCTGGGTTTCCTCATGCATCTGCAGTCAGTTGTGGGACAGACAACTGTGCTAATTTTGTCTGAATCACCCACATATTTGGGGTCAGTCTGCTACTGATTATGGGAAATCAGCTCCCTTCCATGTGCTCTCTCATACTCCAGTAGTGCTAGCCCATGCTTGTTCTCATAACAAAGGCAGAGGAGCAAGAAGGAGAACAAAAGTGCACAAGGACACTTGAGCTGTAGTCTTTGAACTGAGACAGTCACTTTTGCCACATTCTACTGGCCAAAACAAATCATAGCCCAGATTCAAGGAGTAGGGAAATAAACTCTAGCTCCTAATGGGAGTAACCGCAAAGTCACATTGCAACATGTGTGAATGCAGGTAGGGCTGGGAAATTTTTGCCATTATTGTGATCACTCTGCCAAACACCCAGCAATGATAATGGACAGGGAAGTTCTTTGAATTTTCTTTAAAAGAGGAAATATAGTTTATGGTAACTTGCATAATCCATCACATACAACGCATACACACACATGCACACATTTATTTCTCCTAAAATTGGAGCCATTTACTACAACTCCAAAAGTCAAATTATAAAAGCTTTAGCTAAAAATCATTTTTAATACAACATCAGAAAGAATTAAAGAGCAATGGTGGATCAGTTATGAATAAGTGCTTCTTATGTGCTAAGGCTGCAAAGATGGAACACTGCCCATCAGGGACAGCATTTCATGGCAAAAAGAATGCCGTGAGATGGCCTTACGGAAAGACTGAAAGCCTATTCAGAAATCTCAGAACTCCTCAAAGCCAGGCCTACACCATAACCAGACTGGCTTTTAACACCAGAAAGTGATGTGCCATTTTTAGGGCACATTATCTTATAGCATATGTATTTTTTTTTATTAGACAGCATCGCCTGGTGCATATACAGGGAAATATCAAGTATCAGAGATACAGATTCCATATTCAGTTGTGCTTGATTCAACAATTTCATTCAATCTGGAGAGACTTTTATATCATTAATTTGTATTTCATTGACAGTACTATGTACAAATAATTGAGTCAAATATCGTTCTAACATTTTGGAGTATAGTTTATTTACTAAGAATGTTTGCAGAAGTTACAGGCATTTGTATATTTTTTTAAGGGTTCTGAGATTTTCTTAACACTTATCTGAGGGAATGTCGCCATCATGTATTCATTATCCATATTCTCAAACCTTGGTATCATCTTTATTTCCTCCAACCCACCCTCCTAATTCCCACCCAATGTGTCTCATAAAATCGAATACTATGTCCTATGTTCTTTAATATTAAATTAATTAGTATTCTTTAATTTTTTCCAATTCATCTCTTCATTTGCAATAACAATATCTCAAGAAGAGCCATGGGTTTTCTTGCCCAAAATACTGCCTAAAATTTTGTTTATACTTAATCTCTTTTAATTTATCTATATTATTTTATCCACATGAATTTTCTAAAATATAAATGTTTCATGAACAAGTTATTTCACTATTTTCAATCCTTGCAATACTCCCTGAAAGCATTGGGAAAAGTAACAACATCATTATTAAGACATCAAAGGCTTACGTAGCATATTGCTAGCCTACCCTTTTCATCTGGATCCAAATCCTTGGAGATCTATGAAATTTGCAACCAGCATATCTTATGCTGTGAATAGACTGTGCTTTTTCTGATTTATTCTAATTTATTCTCCCCATTTAATCTTTTGAGTCACTTCCTCCAAGAACCTTTCCCTCACTCACTCAGTCTAAATTAGGATTCTTCTGCTTTATGTCTCCCACAGCACTTACTACCCTAAATGGCTGCCTCACCCATCAATAGACTATATATATTGTTTGAATAAAGGTTTCTTATTGTGTTTAAGAGGCATATATGTGTGCATGTGTGTGGCTTTAATAAATATGTGTACAAGTGTTGTCATTTCACGAACAGAAGCTAGAGAAAGAATCCAAGAGTTCCCCTTACTCATAGTTTACTCTCAGAAATAAAATATCTCAAATATACAAAATGTCTCAATTAAATTTATTCTAAGAGTACCTGGCTTCAAAAATTTATAAATGAAACATTGGATGGTTCTAAGGCAAAACAATATAATCCTGAGTTTTAAAAAGTAATAAAGTAAGAGTTGAAGGAAACCGAAGTCATCTAGTATAATCCTATGTACTGCAATGTCTTTAGTAATGTCTTCATGTCTATTCTGAACGTGTTCTTAGTTGTGTTTTATGAAGGACCATTTAGAGAGTTGCTCAATATGTCTGCCTTTACTAGAACACTATCTTTATACTGTTTAAGTAATGAGTATTATTTTTAGAGCCTCCCTTGAAGTTGATATTTCTTTGTTAACTTCACTATAAACAAAACTGAAACCAAATTGTCCAAAGTAAACTTATGCTGTCTATTTAACAGATTGCAAAATGTCTTCAAAATGGACTTTATTAATAGAAAAGAGATGATTAGCCATTTGAAAGTAATGAAAATAAAATGAAACTATGAAAAAAGTCAAATAGCCTTTTTTATTATACATTCAATATCATAAAAACTCATCTCTGTTTACTACTTAAGTTAGTTAGAATGTTATGAATTCCATCATAGCCTTAATCTGTATACCACTACAATGATTTCCAGAGTAATTCAATCATAGACTGAGGGTGAATGATAGCCACTCAATTTTTAATCACTTTAGAAAGCTATAAACACAGATGGCATTGAAATATAAAATACTAGTGCATATAAAAAACAGTAGTTTTTTCTATCATTAAAGTAACCACCATTTCCAGACTTATTTCAATAGAATTTAATCTATTGTTATTCAAAACAATAAACAATAACTCTGACCTTAAATTTTTATTTTATTTTTTCCCAGTGCATATTTTGTAATTCTTGGAGTCTTAGTTCTAGCTTCTACGACAGAGTGTCATATATTGGGTGGCTTATAAACAACAGAAATTTATTTCTTGGAGTTCTAAAGACTGGAAATCCAAGATCAGGGTGCCAGTATGGTCAGATTTTGGTAAGAGCGCTCTTCCAGGTTTCAGAGTACAGACTTCCCACACAGTGGAAAAAGAGCAAGAGAGCTCTTTGAGGTCCCTTTTATAAGGGCACTAATCTCATTCATAAGGGTTTCACCCTCATGAACTAATGATTTAAAGGTCTCTCCTCCTAATACCATCATCTGGAGGGTGAAGATTTTTACACGTAAATGGTAGGGGAACACATTCAATCCATTGTCCTTTTTTGTTTGTTTGTTTTGAAAAGTTTTATTTATCTATTTACACACATAGGTAAACAAATTATTCATTGCTTTTCCTTCCTATTATCTCTGCACTATACCCCTGACTCCTCCCATCCGCCATAGAACATTTTGTTGTTGTCTTCTAATTTCCCCAATTTTCTTAAAAAATAATGGGCAAATGCCACATGAGAGAATGGGTATATTCTTCAAATATAGTTGTCAAAAGACAGAAGGACCCACATTCACCCAAGAACTTCATGCAATGAGGGAGCATTTTTGTTAGAGATTTTGCAGGAGAGACTGTGTAGTAGATACAGAACATACAAAAAGCAAGATAATATTCTTGAGTAGTGCCAGGTATTATAAAATGTGTGTAGACAAAAGAGTGACAGAGGTGAAATACAACCACCTCTACATGATTTTTGAGCACAGTTAGTAAATGTTGTAATTATTTTCTGTAATGTGCACCTGTGAAAGCAATCCCACTCAACCTCAGCACACCTTTTTGGCTGCAGCTTCAAGTGAGCACATTTGCTCGTAGCAGAAAATTCTGCCTAAAATAGACTTAAATAATAAGAAAAGGTATAAAATCAAATATAAAAGAAATCACAGTTGATGAAGCTCTAGGAAGGATCTGGTATGCTGTTTCCACTTCTCCATGCTCTTCTTGGTTCTGTACTTTGCCTCGAAGTATCGTTTTATTCCCATTCAGTACTTTTGTTTTATCATTTTAGGTATTTCCCAGAAGCAAAAATCATTTAGAGTAAATAGACAGCTCTCTTTGTAAAGATCCAGGGTAAGGAAACAAATAAGGAGCGCATTTAAAATTATAAGCACATTAATTTTATATTCTGGTTAACTAGGTTAAGTGGGGATGACCTCAAAATCATGAAGATGATAGAGTGGAAAACAAGATGACCAAGTACAGACTGGAATGTCTTCTTCAGTGATCTCAGTACCCTATTCAAAATTTCTTCAAATGCCAGACAATTTTAGATGGTTTCTTTTTTTAAATGTCAAATGCCTTTTGGTAAGTCAAAACCTGGTGCGTACCTTCAACTACATATTGAGTTTTTGTTTTTATCCCATTTGTTGTACTAGGAGAGATAACTATCTTTAAAACCTACTAGTTTTCCAAAATTTGCCATCTCTACTCCTGGAAACTGGAAATGTTTCCTCAGTCACTGAAGTATTTCTTGATACAATGCTGGCAAGTCACACCATGGCCATCTCAAGGCCACTCATGCCTCTTCTGCACATGCTTCTTCCATGCTTCCAGCACACTGACTCTCTAACATAGCACAATCATCTCAACAAGATCTGGGATCCTTTTCCTTATCTACCACAATCCTTGTTAAATTGTCTGCCTCATAGAAGATGTTCAGCAAATAGCTGTAAATTGTACATAGGAAGAGGTAATTATTGAAACATTTCCCCAATATTATACCTACTAGTGTAGTGTCTTGGCTTTGGAGTCAAACAGAGCAGGAGTCATGTCCTAAGTCCCCATTTACAACCTAGCTGACTTTAAATAAGCTAATCTCTGCAAGCATCTGTTTCACATTCACAAAATTGGAACAATAGTATCTAACAATGCACCTAACAATAGGATTATTAGAAGATCAAGTTAGGTAATACATGAAATAACTTTGGAATATGCTTGACATATAGGACACTCAATGTAACATCAGATTTACTCAAATTATCATCTGTTGTGACATGGGTTGAAGCATAGGAAAAAGAAAGACAGTTGGGAGACCAAATCCCTAATGCTATCAACAGTCGTGATTATAAAGGTTATGGAGTCAGCTGCCTGCTTCCTATGGCTTTAGAGAGTTTACATATGGAAATCACAAAAACAAAAGCATATTTGAGGAACAGAGAAATAGCAGAACAAGTATGACTGAGATGAAGTTTAGTTTGGATTGCAGGAGTGACAGATTTGCAACACTGATTAAGTGTGTAACCATGCCAGGTAGGAGCATTAATGGAAAAGCGGTGGGGACCCTGAGATATGAGATAGGGATGTTTGGGTATACATGGAAGAACCTGAGAACTTTGAATTTCCAATTTTTCTGGAGTTCTTGCTGGACAAGGCAGCACTTCCTATTCTCCAGGGAACCAGATCTCTTTTCCAGGAAAACATTCCTGTAGTTTACTCTGAGAAGGTTACATCATAAACTGATGCTAATTGTCCTCAGGATAATCTCTTTCCACTGAGTATTGCCTCAGGCCTATATATTGACTTAGAGTTCTATTTAATTCAAACATGAGCCTCTGGGAAGAGATACATTTACCAAAAATGTCTTAGATCACCAGGATTCTGAGATGTATTTGTGGAGTGCATTCTAAAGATGTTGGTCAATATGGGAAAAGAGACACATGACTTGATCAAGTGGAATTCATTAATGGGTGTGCACCCACCAAGGTTTTGGCTTTTAATGTCTTGGCTTCAGCACCTGTGATTGGTGTTATTATCAATAGTCAGATGACCAATCAAAACCTGGACTCGGTAATTGCTTACAATTAATGAAGTTGAAATGCAGCAACTTCAAAAGCACAGGATTAAGAAATGAGTTCATAGGCTAGTGAAATGGTTATGTTGGAATGGATCTATTAGAAGCAACTTGCTCCTCCAATCCTACAAGGGTCCAGAAAATACCTCTTTCCTAAAAGCATTAAGAAATACCTCGGGGAGAGAGGGGAGAGCACCAGAATATCTGAAGAGCTCTGTGCTGGTTCTGTTGTGAAAGCTGTGATGACAGTGGGTAATTCTTAAATGGATTGTGTTCCCTTATCTCACAAGAGGAAAACAGAGATTCCCAGAAGGATAGAGATCAGATGGCATCATGTATCATTTAACTCTCAGAGAGAAGGTGGGTGCTTGTGCAATTATAAACCACAGAGACAAAAGTGTAATCCGGTGGTTTCCAAATTTTGCTGTGCATTAAAATCACCTGCCTGCTTTTTCCTCTGCTAACCTCACTCACTCTGTATTCTCTCTTCCATGGATCCTGAGAGATGACAAAAGGATCAAAAATTCAGTCAACTCTTCTGGGCTCCAGAATTTTTTAAGGTAAATTACAAAAAAAAAAAAAAAAAAGAATGGATAAGGAAGGTTTTCTCCTGGCTAATCTCTATTTTGAAATTTATTCATTATTTCTGTTTTTAAAAACAATTCCCTTCTGCTAATTTATACAGCTTCTCCCCTTTCTCTCAGTCCTTCAGTCACTCCTTCAGGTTGAGTGAAGACGCCTACCGAATTTCATTATTCTCCTTAATCTGCTATCCACCTCTAATCTCCCCCATATGTTGCCTGAAACTGCCTTCTTAAAAATGACCCAAGAATTCTGTCAATTCAATAGTCTTTCTGGTTCTCATTATTTTATTCCTTTTCATAATTTGATGTTGTTGCTTAAATCCAACTGTTTTTGCTTATCTTTCTTCTCTCCCTGATTATATTTCCTCCTCTTGCCTTCCTGTGGACATCCCCTCTGGGGTAGTTCCTATTTAATTCTATTCTTTTATTTGTAAAACAGCTTGTTCTTGCTCAAACTCTGACATTGCAGGTGACTCTGGCAAAGTTAAATTCACTGTTACCTGTTCAGAACTGCCTCTCAGAATCTTTTATCATAATCTAAATAGCCACTATAATTTTGAGTTGGGAATGTTCTCATAGCTTCAGATTTCCTGTGCAAAATCAAGGTAATGTTTGTTTTCTTCTCTGAGCAGAGTGACTCAGTTATGTGACTTTGTTATTCAAAATGTCTCTCAATCTCCCACTTTCTTTCCACTTCATGTGTCACTATTCGTTTCATCTTTCACAGGGATCAATACAATAACCTCTTTACTAGTCTTGTCTTCCATCTCTCTTCACTCCATTCCCACAACAGATGGCTGCTTGATTAATCTTTCAACAACATTGATTTTATTAAAGTATGCCTCTGTGTATGCCCTCAGGATAAAATCTGAACTCAGTGAGTGTGGCTTTCAAAGTCCCTCCTTATCGAACTCTTGCCACCTATTCTCCCTCCTCCTACCACCCTTATTTAGTCACTGTTACATAAAAACATTCTATAGTCATTTTATATTCATTTTGGTTTTAGTATCTTTGTTCAGTTTTAGGGACTATTTTTGATAACTGCTCCATGTACTACTATATTACTGCCTACCATCCAATAATTTTAGCTTCTCAAGATTAAGAAATAGATTATGATGAGTCATAAAAATTGACATCTATGCAGATAAATGCATTATTTAGTAACATAGGAAAATGCTCATAGCATTGGTAATTTTTTAAACTATAAAATGTACATTATATATATTCATATACACTATGTATGGTAAATATGTTGATATATATTTATATACTTAAATATTTATAGAGCTTTCCTTTTGATATTGAGATTATGAGTGGCTAATTTTATTTCTTATGTATTTCAGTAACTTCAGAATTTTCTGCAAAAAACACTAGTTATTCATATAATAACAAAATAAATAGATGTAGGATTAATAAAAACATTAAAAATGCACTTGTATTTTAGACATATTTACATATTTCTATCATATAAAATTTTTTGAAAGTTTTTACAATTTCATCTTATTATTTACATTTATTTTATGTTATCTTTCTACAGGTATTATTAAATGGGTCCTAACTCCGTGGCTCCCATCCAGAGGTTTGGTGCTAGTGTTATAATGAAAATATGGCTTTGAGGTAGGTAGGTATTATGTGGAATATTTTAAAAGGTTTTCTGCCCTTTGCTGTAAACACTCCACGCTAGTTTATTAACATTCTTGAGGAAGCACTGCTGAAATTTTTCTGCAAATGATTTCTGGGTCTCTTATTACTCACCTTTGAATTGATCATCAAATGTCTACTTACAAAAAGAAGGAATCAAAAAGTGATTTTTCTTCTTTAGTGGTTACTTCAATACTTGGAATGAAAAAGCCTGTTGTTACACCTTCATTGAATCTTTAAAAACTTACATTCTGTTAATACAAAGAGCAACAGGAAAAGAAGTAGGCCTGAAGGACTGTACAATTTAGTCATACAAACAAGTTTTCATTATCAACACTGACCTACTGTATGTGATTTAGCTCAAAAGAGGCAGCAAGAAGGAAGGAGACAAGAAACAGCCTGGGAATCTAATGAACTAAAAGATAATTGCTGTATACGTATTATATATCCAGCTTGGGCTACTCCCCCACTTATTCTAATAGAAGCATTTCTTGTGCTATTTATTTTCTTTGAAAATATCATTGAACCGATTCACAATCCTACAATAATATATAACACTGCCAGTCTCATTTTGAGTAATGTTATTTTCCAAAGTACATTTTTGATGACTGCAAAATCTATATTCCTATCCCCTCTTTCTCTTTCATGCTGAAAGCCATATTTCAAAGGATCTGGATCTCCAAAAGCCACTTCAGACTTAGTATAAACTAAACTGAACTCTTTACCTTCCCTAGAAAGTTTATGACTTTTCCTGTTTCCTATCACCATGAATAATGTCAGAACTATCTAGATCCCCAAATGTGGAAGCTTCAAACTCATCCTCAAATATGATCTTTCTCATTTCTCCCCAGGGCAATTAATCAAGTTGTATTAATTTTATATCATCCATGACTTTCAAGTCTGTTTGTGTCTCTAACCAATGTCATTGTTTTATATCTGTCTTCCATAAGCTCTCAACCAGTACTTGGCAACAGCATCCTAAGTGGTTTGTTTAATTCCTATGTAATTTTTATCCAGTCACTAAAATTACATTCATTTAAAAGACAAGAGAAAAAATTTAAAAGTCAATGTCTTACTTAATATCTTTTATCATCCTCCAATGATTAAGTGTCAAATTCCTTAACATAATATACAAGCTCTCTACAACATAATTCTTCAAACCAGATTTCACATCTTCCTGTTTTACTCTTACCATGGAATTCAAAGCTCTCTCAAAAACCCTACCTAAAGGCCTAACCAAAACCAGCACCAACTATGAGATGCAAAAATGAGTCACCTTGACTGGCCCAGGCTCAGTCAAGCCTCTAGATGAGAGCAGTGCAGCCAGCACTGCATGGAGCAGACAAAACTAGTCCAATGAAGGCCAGTCAATCTCAGAATATTCTGACAGACAATAAATAGAAGCTGTTATTTAAGTGACTGAGATTTTGGTGATTTGTATATACCAACAGATAACTGAAATAATAATTAAGAATCCAAAAAGGCTTCATTATGCGTTGGTGTATAGTATCTGTTAAATCCAAGCAGACTTCTAAATTATGAGTGTACCTCACTCTACCCCAAATTCCATCTTTAAAAATATGCTTATTTTACTGATTAATTATAGTGAAAGGAGTATTTTTTATACTCCTGCCTAGGAATTTTGAGGCCTAGAATTTAAATTTATATTGAGCAATAGAACTAGGATTTTTTTTTTTTTGCAATGAGAAAAAAAATTTCCATTTTCAAGTATTTTATTCTTAAATATTGCCCTTACTCAATTTTAATTTAGTTCAAAAAAGAAAAGAAAAGAAAAAAAAAAGAAACAGTATGTGATATTGTGAAATATATATTTAGTTTTCCTCCCCATTTCCTGTAATACAACTAAAATCCTTGGAATTTGCAAAGTGATAAGTGTTTCTTCTATGCTAATGAGATGACGGGTGACTGGCAGACTCTGGGTAGCTGCAGGATGGAGGCTGTCACAGGAAAACCAAGGCATGATTAGAAGATTGGGCCTTTTTAGCTCCACCCTCTAACCTCCATGGACGGGAGAAGGGCTGAAAGCTAAGTTGATCATCAATGGCCAATGATTTAAGCAATCAGGCGTACATAAAGAAGCCTCCATGATAGCCCAAAATGACAGAATCTGGATAAGCCTGTGGATAGCCCAGCATGTGGGGGCTTCCAGGAAGGTGAACAAGAACACATTCACTTGCTAGGAGGATGGAGCGCCTCAAACCCATGGGACAGAAGGGCCCGCACTCGGGACCCTTCCAGACCTCATTCTATGTATTTCTTCATCATCTGGATGTTTAGTGTGCCTCTTCATTTGGCTTTTTGTTTTTATCCTTTAAAATATCCCTTGTCATGAACTGATAAATATGTTTCCCTGATAAATATGTTCTGTGTACCACTCTAGCAAATTAATGGAACCCAAGGAGGGAAGCAGGGGAGCCCCAATTTACAGCCTGTCATTCAGACGCACAGATAAAAAAAACCCTGGGGCTTGCAAATCAATCAGCATCAGAGTGGGGCTGAGTCCTCAATCTGTGTGACTGGTCACTATCTCAGGATAGATAGTCAAAATTGAATTGCAGGACACCCAGCTGGAATTGATTACTTGCTTGCTGGTGGGGAGAAATCCCCACACATCTAGTGTCAGCAGCACGTTGTGAGAGTATAGTGGGAGAAACCGAGTTTGCTTTTTCTACTCACAGCAATATAAGCAAAAAAATAAGAAGAGCAAATATTAACCCTAAGTCCAAAGAATACCCATGCTAGATGGGCATTCAAATAAGTGAGCAAACAATTATGGAACAGTGCAAATCCTGTGGTGGAGCTACACATGGGTTGCTATGGGAATAAAGTAGGCAAGTCTTTAAATCCTCAAGGGAGGGGCAGTAATGAGAACAATTTCCCTCGAGGAGGAAACCGTTTTATTCTGAAGGATAAGGAAGAGGTAGCCAGGAGTGAAAAAGAGAACAGATATATCTCCTGACGGAGTAATTCATATATAAAATGTAAGGATCTAATCTATGAAATAGTTTAATGTAACTTGAATATTTTGCCTGGTAAGTGTTTGGACAGAAATGTAGACAGTGATCAGGTTCAAAAGATATGTACCTCCTCTCAAGAGGTTTCAACGGAATCCTATAGGTGATAAAGGACCAGTAAAACTTTTATGTAAATTATTGGTGTTATCAGATTTGCATTTTATAAAGATCTCACAGGAAACAGAAGAGGGAAATTGGTAAGAAGGCAGTAGAGATGGGGGTTGGTAAAATAGCTAGGTAAATAATAGAATAAGATAGGTTAAAATATATATATTAATATATATGTGAACAGTGACATAGGGCATGAAGATGAAGGAACATAAGCATGTTAGATTTTTGGAGGTAGAATTTAAAGGGCTTGTTGACTGGAGATGTGAGTGTGAGAAGTTAACAGTGACTCCAAAGATCTTGTCAGGCAAGATGGAGGGAATTGTGATACCATTTTCCAAGAAGATGAATTTAAAAGAAGGCGTAAACATGGTATAGGTGAAAAATGACGACTTTGAAGTGCTTGTGGGATATCTAGGTATAGACATTAAATAGAATAAATAATATTGTTTACTCACTAGCAAATTTTGTCGTACATTAAAGACCATAGTTTCTAAAACTAAGAGCTGTAAAGTGTTATACATATGGTATCAAAAAGTAAGCTCTAAACAGAACTGATTAACCTGGGATTCCATAGATCAGGAAATTGTTGTTTTATGTGGATTTTGAATCATTTACTCAATATACTATATTTCTATAAGAGGAGTGGACCTAAAGGAATTCATTACATTTAAGAAAAAATTCTAAATATGTTAAAATGAACAACAAGAAACATGACGTTACCAGATTCCAGAGTTCCTATGTTTAAAATCTTGTTATTGCTACAATTTTAATGAGCCTATGAGAAAAAACCCACATAGACTAAAATAAATTTGAAACAATATAAAGTACCTAAAATATACTGAGTTAAACTACTTCTACCTAATATAATAGACTTTACTAGAATAATAACGGAAAGGGATATTTAATATTAAGTATTCCATTAGAAAAAATTTTCATTTGAGAATTACACTTAAATTGTTTTTAGGTAAGTGCATTTTTATTGCATCTTTTCTTCTTAATTGAAAATAATTTACATGGACTTAAAGCTAGAGATAGTGAATAGTAAACATACTTGTAATTCCATCTATTGCCCAAACCCCAATAAATAACAGTATAGTTAGGATACATAAAAATCAGCATATTAATCTGTGAGGAGTAATGGAATGTAAGATATAATAACAGAAAGCAAACAAGCATGCAAACAAGCAAGAAACTGGATCAACATGGTAAAGGAAACCCAGAAAAAGTTAAATTATACTGTAAAACACACACACTAGATTGATAAAATGAAAAACATTTAACAATACCAAGTTTTGGCCAGAATGTGGAAAAACTAGAATTCGTACACTGCCGCTGAAAGTGTATGTTGATACATCCACTTTGGAAAACTGTTTGACACTTCCACTAATTCTGAACTTATTCATATTCTGTGACCCAGCAATCTTATTCCAACTTGTGTCCTCAGCACTAACGAGCACATGTGTGCACATAAGATATGTACAAGAATGTTCGTAATATTATCACTCATAATTGCTCCCAACTTGAAACAACCAAACTTTCCATCAATAGTAAAATCATTAAATGAATTGTAGTATACTGTATATGATGGATTATTATATATAATGAAAATGAATTTGCTGCAAAATGAATTAATCTCTTAAATATTGAGAAAAAGAAGTTAGTCACTCAAAAAATAGTATCTAATAAATTTATATAAAATTCAAAACCAGACAAAATTATCCTATGATTTTAGAAACTATACTAGTGATAAGTTTTAAAGAGGAAGTAGGGTACAGTGATCGGGAGAGGACACAAGAGAAATTCTGAATTGCTGGTTATTTTCTCTCTTCACTTGGATAAAAACAAAGATGTATTAACTTTGCAATAATGTATTAATTATATAATCACAATGTTTGCAGAGTTCTTGAAGGATTTTTCTGAAAAATTCTGGAACATATTTTGCTAATTGAAAAACATAATTAAATAGAAACGTACAATTTTTTAAGGTGCTTATGGGTCAATCATATCAAATACGGTGAATTAAACTAAGTAAGATAAATCAAGGACATTCAATGGATTTAGCAATAAGGTAAAAAGAATACTAACTATTCTTGTTATAGACAATTTCCATAGTATGGTGGGAAAAAACCTACAGATCTGTATTTAAGAGGGACTATGAAGTTAGAAAGTGGTAATAATAATCACAGTCAGTTCTTTCAAGAAATTTTACGCAAAGAAGATAATTTGAACAACAGTTAAATGTAGGGGCTGGGCCTAGAAGGATGGATGGATGGAAAGAACGTGAGCAAGGTGAATGAAGAGTCAGGCAAAAACACCTGCCTGGAGCTGCTTGTTTGCTATGTGCAAAGGTCAGCTGAAAACAGCTGACCTGTAATGGAAGTTGTTAAAGAAATTAGCAAACAGCCCTGACCCTTTGCGTGTGTCCTTGGAAATAAATATGAGGAAGAAGTTAGCTGAGGAGGCCATTTTCTCCTTCAGACTTTGGCCTCTCCCCTTCTCTCTAAACACTATGTGTTTCTAATAATTATTCCTTTGCTACCGAGCTCAGGAGCAAAAAGCAGCCGCAACACTTAGAGGTCAAGGGAGGATTAAAATATAAGAAGTTCTAGAACATGTTTGTAAATAGATGGGAATACACCTTAGGGAAAGAGGCATCCATAAAGCAAGGAGAAAGATAAGAGCTGTAGGGACAGGAGAATGTAGGGGGAGGAACCAGAGCCCAGGTAGATGTTACCTCCGTGGTAACAGGATGGTAGGAGAGGAGTATAAGTGAAGGTGCTGGTCTGATAGGAGACACGGTGCAATGCAGATCAGGGAATTTATGTCTGCTTGCTTTACCATCTGAGGATAAAAGAAATATGAGGAGAAAGGAGGGTTTGAAACGATCATTTTGGAAAGAGGAAAGTAGGAGTGTAGCAATAAAGCTCAAAACATGGCTTGTTTCTTTGCCATCACTGTGTATATTCAAACAGTGCTAAGTAATTTGTGGCAATTTAGAAGAATAAAAGACATCGTTCTTGGTGATGAAAAAATATTAATTTATTTACAAGTAGTTAATTCCTAAAATTAGAATCTGGTTAGGGAAGGAAATTAAAAAGGCCCTTCAAGCTATTTCTTAAATTAGACTAAACAAATACATGAAAGAGCAATCACATTGAATTGTTACCTAAGTAAATAAGTGTAAAATCATTCGTATGAGATAAAAAACAAAGACATCTGTTGCTAAAGTTAAATGGAATTGGTGTCACTGTAGTTACACATAGAAAGTATTATTGATTATCTAAATTCAAATATTAGGCTAGGGTTGGAGATTTTTAAAGTTATGATAGAAAGAAAGAAATAAGCTGGGTGAGGTGGCTCATGCCTGTATTCCTAACACTTTGGGAGGCTGAGATGGGAGGACTGCTTGAGGTCAGGAGTTCAAGACCAGCCTGAACAAGAGCGAGACCCCGTCTCTAAAAAAAATACAAAAATTAACCAGGCATGATGACACATGCCTGTAATCCCAGCTACTTGGGGGGGAGGCTGAGTCGGGAAGATAGCTTGAGCACAGGAGTTTGAGGTTGCAGTGAGCTATGAAGAGGCCACTGCACTCTAGCCCAGGGGACAGAGAGAGGGGGAGGGAGAGTGAGCAAAGGGGTATGGAAGGAAAGGAAGAGAAAAAAAAACCCAAAAGAATGAACATTATATCCTTAGGGAGTTTGCTATCAAGTAAGGGAGATATACCTGGAAAGAAAGAAGAGCAATAAGTGCAAAGAATATAATAAAAATAGTAGGTATGATGTACAGAGCTAAGTGGTAACAGTTTTAACAAAGTGATTAACTCTTATTTGGGGGAGCTGCACACTTCAGAGGCCTGATATACACAGAAGGCAAGAGCCTTCTGGTAAATCTTTTGAATACTGTGTGAAAGTGCATTTTATTCTGAAGGAATTGTGAAACTACTGAAGGGTATCAAGCAAGGGAGTGAGTTAGACTTGTATTTTTAAATGATTGCTTGAATAGTGGCATAGTGTTTGAATCAGAATAGAGGAAGACCAAAATGGAGATAAACTGTTAGGTAGTAACATAAAGCAAAACAAAAAGACAGAAAGAAAGAAAAGAAAAAATCCAGATGAGAAAAGTGTCTTGTGAATGAATTAAGGTGAATTAAAGAAGAAATAGTGCGGCATACTTATATAAATTATAGACTCTCCAGCCAGTCTCCTTGCCTTTCAATCCCATTTTGTCTACTTATTCCCGTGTTACCTCCATTAATGCTTTCCTTTGTTTCAGATTTTCTGTAAAATGAGGATGATAATAGAATATAACTCCTATGATTGTTATTAGAATTAAAGTAATTAATACTTAAGCTTTGCTTTGAACAATACTTGGCACATGGTAAGTGATCAGTAAATATTAGAAAAGAAAATTAAAAAGCAGAGCATGTCAGTTTGGGGGGATATAAATAAAAACACAGGAGAATGAGTTGAGGATGGCTTCCAGTTTCTTATTCAGTTAATTGAAATGATAGTAATGCCAATGTAGACAGGGAACAAAAGGGAAGGCAGATTTGAGAGATAATAAGTTCAGTGTTTAACATGTTCACTGTGAATTACCTGAGGAAAATCTTATTAAGCATGCTTATTAGGCGGTTAGATTTTTTAATCAAAAGTTCAATGGAGAGATAAATATTGTGAATCACTTCTGTGTAGGAGCAGATGAAATCATTCATTGCAGATGTTATTATCTAGAGAAACTATGTAGATTTACAAAAGATAAAGGTGTACATTATATACTTAGAATCAAGCAAAAAAGAGAAAACTGAAAAGGCATAGTCAAATTTGAAGAAGAAATATGAA
Organism: Lepilemur ruficaudatus; assembly: GCA_963574885.1. Taxonomy (NCBI): domain Eukaryota; kingdom Metazoa; phylum Chordata; class Mammalia; order Primates; family Lepilemuridae; genus Lepilemur; species Lepilemur ruficaudatus. The sequence goes on along the minus strand of CAUYRT010050623.1, from coordinate 42,843 downwards.
ATAAACATGTAACGATACTAAGGGAATAAAGATTTTCAGAATGAATACTATTCAATATTATCACATTCAAACATAGGAAATAGGACAAGAATATATAATCTCCTTACTCCTAAGTCCTCACTAGCAGAGTTGTTAACATCTATATTTCTACAGTAGTCTGTTCAAGGGAATATAAGCTTTTGTTATCCTGCTTTTCAAAATTCTTCCAACCTCTGCCCATTGCCCAATTCCAAAGTCACCTCCACATGTTTAAGTTGTTCGTTAGAGCAATACCTCTAGAAACCAAGATTTGTATTAGTTTCTTTTGCTGCAGTAAAAACTCTTCAAAACATAGTGGCTTACAAGAAAACACATTTATTTTCTTACTGTTGGAGGTCAGAAGTCTGAAATGAGTTTCACTGAGCTAAAATCGAAGTGTTGGCAGGACTATATTTCATCCTGGAGTCTCTAGAGGAAATTTCAGATTCTAGCCTTTTTCTAGCTTCTAGAGACTGCCTGCATTCCCTGGTTTTGGCCCCTTCTATCTTCACAGCCAGCAATAGCCAGTCAAGTTTTCTCATGATGCCATCTCTCTGGTTCTACTGCTTCTGCCTCTCTCTTCCCCTTTACGGACCCTTGTTTTTACATTGGGCCTACCCAGATAATTTAGGTTAATCTCTTTATTTTTAGGTAGGCTATTTAGCAATCTTAATTTTTCTTTGCTGTGAAACATTTTCACAGGCTCTGGGAGTTAGGAAGTGGGCATTTTTGGGGTCCATTATTCCACCTACCACAATATCATTCATGACATAATTGAATGCAGTTCTAGGAATATGATAATGACATAAACCAGATTACCATGTGTTCAGGAATGGATGGATGGTTAGGAATAGAAGACAGACTCACTTAAAAGAAATATGATGAATAGGAAATAAATAAAAATTTAGAAATGGGGGAAACATGTAAAACAATAGCTTCCTTTTTCTTTTTGTTATTAAGATTAGTGATACCTCAACATGGCCATCAGGTGGTAGGTAGCTGGTTTGTGGAAGTCTGATAAATATGAATGGCATCCAAACTTTTAACTGAGAGGCTGAGTTTTTTTTTTTTTGAAAATCATAGCAAGAATCAATATATGTATCAAATAGCATATCAGCCAGCTTCCTTGCTTATTCAAGTTTCTTCACTTCTTATGCATCAGAAGTGAAAGTGGTAAAGATATCCTATCCTTGTATGTGTTAAACATGAGAAAAATGATATCATAGCATAGCAATGAAAAGAAAACAGGCAAAGAAAATGGGCTCTGCAATAAGTTTTTTTCCAATTGATATCACAACACGTTCACCAAAAAGAATGATATTAAAAAGAGTGATATTATCAAGCATTAGTATATATGCAGAACCACTGGAACTCTCATACACTGTTGATGGGAAAATAAATTAATAAAACTATATTTGAAAAAAGGTTGGAACTTTTTCAAACAATTTATAAAATTAATTTGCTGAACAAATTTTGAATTCTACTCCTAGGTATATACCTGAGAGAAATAAATTTTATATATAAGCATATATTATTTATATGTGTATATATCAACCGAAAATATGATTGATGGTTATATCAATTTTATTTGTAATTAGCTGGTCTGGAAGCAATCAAAATATGTATCAAAAGAAGATAGATAAATTGTTTTACATTCATAAATTTATACAACAAAATACTATACAGAATTAATCACTGTTTGTACAACATGAAGGAATGGAACAAATATAATACTGAGTGAAAGTAGCCAGATTCAAAATAATGCCCATTGTACCATTCCACTTATACAAAAATCTAAAACAAGCCAATCAACAATTTTAGAAGTCCAGATAGTGGTAAACTTTGGGAAGGAGAGTAGTAGTGACTGGCATGGAGTACAAGGGACAAAGAGGGTCTATGCAGGAGCTCAAGTTCTATTTCTAAACATGGGTGTTAATTACACTAGTATTTTCACTTTGCCAAATTTTTTCAAGCTATATACTTCAGATTTGTGCATGGTTCTGTTTGGTACGTGAATAAACTGGAAAACTGACATAAAACAGTGTAATAAGTAGTCTCAGAGCAATGAGGAAGAAAGTAAAGGGTGGTTGTGTCTGCTTGATGGGAAAATGCCCAGGGTATCTGGTATGGGAGATGAGTACAGATGGCCAGTCTAAAAAGACAAAAAGCAAACTGACACGCAAAAAAGCATAACTGCCAACTTCGAGACTAAAAAGAATAAACAATATTCAAAGAAATTTTCAAAATATGTCTGTAGCTGATTGCTCATATACTTTATTGAAATGGGAGAATAGAAATGAGAAAACCAATGTGCTTGTAAAATAAGTGTTATTTTAGCCTACAAACTCACAAAATTTCAAAATGATCGTTAGAATTCCAAAGAAGTTTTGATGCAACTAAATATAAGTTGTCATGTGCACAGATGTTACTGCAGTTTTACCCTATATTAACTATAATTTCAGCTTGTGATATTTCTCCTCTTCAAGCAAAGGCTATGATCCCAAATGAAATGCCAGATGGCAAAAAAGGTTGTATCATATACTCTGGAAACCAAATCCAAAAACTTTGAGGATTTTGTTCAATGGGCCATTGTTACATTTGGCCTAGATTATTTAAATATTAAGCATGATGTAAAACCCAGATGAGAATTATTTTGAAAATCATGTTACTTTATATATAATTTCTAAATGTACAATAATTTTTCTAATTCCCCAGGTTGTTTTGCTTTTAATTTACTGTGATTGCTACATAACCACTCATTTCATCTTTTTTCCCTAGACTTAAATGCCGAAATAGTCATTGAGTTAAGCACTGGATCATTCCACAGTGTCTACCTTTTGACTTCAACTGGCCCTAGAAAGTATTCAGTTTTAAGTATATTTTGTTAAGAAATTTGGCAGTTGAAGAATATCAAAATTTTACTGGAATCTCTATGGAAAGCCAGTTTTTAGCTCTGCCAAATAAAAAATGATGAATTAATTTAGAAATTTAAATGTCTCCCATTTAAAATAATAAATCCCTTCTACCTCCTAGCAGGGGAGAACTGACAATTTATAAAGACTCTTGATAACTAAGAACATATCCAATTGGAGTATGTTCCATGCAAACCTGGAATGCTTATTTTTATTGAAGGTGTTTTGCAAATCACCATTCCAAACAGCATTTTCTCTTCTGAAGTAAAAATAAGCCTAATCGCATTTTGTTTCTAAAATAACTTCTTTTGTAAAAGCAAACATGGAAAGTAACGCAACTGGTACTTACCAAAGAACAGCACATTTTTTAAAACTGTGATTTCTATATAAGGAAGTATTGTTGTATTTTATAAAAAAAATCATTAGAAAGTTTGGGTCTGGATCCTTAGTTCATCATTAACTAACTCTAATTTTGAATAGGACAGCAAAACTTTTTGGTCTTCTATTTCCTCCTCTGGTAGGCATCAGCATTTAATGTAAATAATCCCCGTGTTCCTACTTATCTCCAAAAGTCAATGAATTTTCTTAAAAAGTCAAGAAAAATATGCTTTTATGTATTCTTTTCAAACTTATTTATGTTACTTATACATTGCAAGTAACTGGATCACTGATTTTCAAGTGTTTTAGCAGCAGATACCATTCCTCAAATTAAGTTTTATTAAAAAGCAATAATAATAATAATAATAAAAGTTGTGCTGCTCCTGTTAACATGGTTGGGGACCTTCATGTCTATTATACCTTTCTCTTGACTCCTAAATAGGACTTTTCAGAATCTCTAAGTCTCCTTAGGATAAATAGTTTAAAAATTGCTACACTAGACAAATTAAGAATAAATGTTTTGGACTCTAGGATTATGTTATGGGAACTGAGAATATGATACATTATTACCTATTTTACACTTTACAATTTTTAGAGAATAATTATATATGCCTTTCTGGTCTTTTGCTTATCACTAACCATAATAATAAGCCTCACATATCAAGTAAAATATACCCCCCTAATGACTTCATAAATGTGCTGCCTAAATTAGATCTCAGGTTAATTAACTCAACCATGACAAATATTATTTTCAAATGTGACTTTTTCAAATCTTTTTACTTCTTCAAATATGAAAATCAGAAACTATGAGAACTATGACATATTTTATCAATGCAGATAATATAAAATTTAACCTATTACAATTATTAATGCAATTACATATGAGGAAGCAAATACTTTGATAGTAACTTGCCATTCAAAGCACTATTTCTGCTTTAATAGGATGATCTTTGATACCAAACTTCCATGATTAACCATCATTGAGTAATGCTTATACAGTGTGGTACATAAGGAAAAATGATAAAGAAGACAGTAAAACTGGGCAATAAGCAATACAAAAGGCTTTATAATATGTGGTCTTGCTTTGTTATATGATCCACACGTAATTTTGAAGGTAAAAATCAGCTATATACATAGATAGATAGAGATAGGAAAAAATTGAAAAAATATACTAAGCAGATTTTCTAAAGTAATGTGGTAGAAAATTTTAAATGGCATACATTATCTAAGTCCAATAAACTAGACATCCCTTATTATTTCATGTAAAATGTTTAAAAAGACATCTGAGGTATGTTCAATATATTGTGTTAGTTTGCTAAGGTTACCTTCACATAGCTCCACAACTAGGTACATAAAAAATAGAAATATATTGTCTCACAGGTCTGGAGGCTAGATGTCCAAGATCAAGGTTTCAACATGGTTGGTTCCTTCTGAGGGCTATGTGTGAAACACCTGTTCCATGTCTCTCTTTGAATGTCTGGTGGTTTTCTTTCAGTATTTGGCATTCTTTGGCCTCTGCTTCCTCATGCTGATTGTTGCCTTCCTTCACCCTCACATGACATTCTCCCTGTATGTGTATCTGTGTCCAAATTTCCCCTTTTCATAAGGGCATCAATCCTATTGGATTAGGGACCCACCCCACATCAGTATGACCTCCCCTTAAATAGCTATATCTGCAAGGACCCTGTTTCTAAATAAGGCCATATTATGAGGTGCTGAGGGTTAAGATTGAACTTATAAATTTTGGAAGGACACATCAATCCATCACCCAAGTTGAGTTTCAGCCAGACGTAGCAATGATAAAGTTATGAGAGAAGGAAGCACAGGAAATTAATAAATACTAGAAGACAACAAAATAATGTTTTTGAAGGCATTTATCTTCCTGGTTGTAGTCTTCCTGCTTGTAATTGCAAATCATAAGGAAAAGATAACCTACCTGAAGAAAATAATGTAGTGAGCTAGTGATCAGAAAATACAAGAGTAAAAGTAGGACTCAGGAGTATCTAGTCCATACTAGAACAATGTTCAGCTCAGTGTGAGAGCAAGTATTGCCATCATCTATTATGGCCAGTAAAAGGGAGCTGGACAATATTCCATTGCAACCATATCATTTAGTAAGCCTACATCAGAAGATTTTGAGCAGTAAAGTTACTACTTCTTGGCATGGGACCACAGTGGAACTCTACAGAAGACACAGTAACCTGAGACTTCTCATCAGGGAAGCAAATTGTCAAGGGAAAATTTAAACTTGAGTGCAGATGTCTAACCAACTCACAAAGGAAACCGGAGGGAACTTAACTCATTATAGGGGATTCAGTGAACAGAGATTTGCAATGACTAAGAGAAGGCATGAAAGACATGAAATAGAGAATCTATCATGGCAAGGGTAGAAAAATATAGTTTAGTATCTGGACTCTGAGAAAATATAAAGAAAACGTAAGTGTATGAAAGAAACCTAGAGAAGTGAAAGTGTAGACAAATGGTCTGTAATCAGAACTGAGACTTAATAGCTAGAAAAAATTATGAACTCATTTGTGTCATTTATAGTGAGCTCACAGAAGATCTATAAAATTTAATAGTTGAAATTGGATATTAAGTTCAGCTTATGTTAGTTGGTTATACTGACATGTCTTTTATATTTGAGTTATTTACTATGAATATGTTAACTAATATACAGTTTTTCAATAGTGAGGGTTGATTATGTGTCAGTTATTTGATTCATGTGTCAAAAATGAGTAAGACAGAGATCTTGTCCTCAAAATGCTCACAGTCTGGTAGAAGAGAGGTTGAAAAATGAGGGGCTAAGTGCTGAGACTGAATAATAAAGGATTTCAGGAAACCAGGGAAATAGTAGATTAAAGAGCAAATCTCATTTACTTTACCGCTTAAAGAACACATACATTTTTCAAACCAAAGAAAATAGAAAACACCTTTTCAGGTGCTAAATACCAAACATGGTACAGATGCTCTACCTGTGCCTGCCAATGAGATTAATAGCAAACTAAGATCCCTGGGCCAGTACATCCTGTTGTTAAATCTGACAATTTTTGGATCCCTTAAAGTTACTCAACCAGTGTCCATAAAAGCATCTAGCCCCAATTAGAAATAGCAATTTACACATCACTTAAAACTTAATATGGGGTACATCTTTTCTAGATAATGTCGACCAATTTCATTTTTGTCACTTACATAGTGACCACCAATTTCTTTGGGCAAATCCATAGATTATTAATCTAGATTAATAGATTATTAGATTAATAGATTATTAATAAATCCATAGATTAATAATCTAGTAATTCTATAGATAGCAAAAAAGCTATACTCCTGCAGACTAAAAGAAGGAACATATAACTCTGTTAATTAGGTAAATTAATATGCTGTAACAAATTTCTTAAAATCCTATGGTTTCTTTTGTAATAAAATTTTGAGTGGCTCTGTCCTTCCGATTAGCAGCAGATGCAAGTTTCTGGGAAGACTGTTGAGGAAATGCAGCTGTGAGAGCTTCTACAGCCTAAGCTTGTCAGACTGATTCTTCATCCTAAACACATTCTTTTTTTGCATTCATCTATAAAATGGGAATAATAATAATAATTATAACAGCAATATAATGCAATATAAAGTGTTGTATGAAAGTTGAATTAAATAACATATGTAAAGCTCTTAGAACAATGCCTGGCACAAAGGAGGCCTATAAAAGTATTAAATTATATTATTATTCTTAGAATTGCTTAGTAGAATAAATGGCATACTGCAATAAAGGGCAAAGATCAAAGCCTGATTTTCCATGATTATTAATGTCAAAAGGATCATACTAAAAGTGGTAACCAATACATGGTCACTGAATTTTACTTTTGATTCAGCTAACTAATTTATGCTTCCAAATTAATTTCATTTTGGTCACCTGGTCATAGTCTGGGTATATAAAAATGGATATTTACATATCGTTTAAATATCAGTAACAAGCAAATTATGATATCAAAGAGAGATTCTTAATCCAAACTAAAAGAAGTTAAAAATACGTTTATATTTAATAAAACCAATATTTTTAGTTAAAAAGTAAATACATGGCCATAATTTTAACGTAAATGTACTAAATGTAGAGCATTGACTTCCCTGAGGCATCTATTTCTTTAAGCAATCAGTTCTTCAGTTTCCTTATCCATGAAACAGAAATAGCATTTGCTTTATAGAAGCACCCTAAAGTTAAAATGAATACAAATTTACTCATATATCAAGTATATATTCAGATTCAAGGAGGTGAGTTGATTTAGTACATTGTTAACAGTATGGGTTCATTGTCAAAGAATTGTTTAAAATTTGTCTCTGCCTTCTATTAGACATAACATTGGCAAGTTATTTAACATCTCTGAAACCAAGTTTTTTGCAACAATAATCACTACCATCATGGATTTTATAAAAGCAATATAATGAGCTGTGGGTTTTTTCGTTTATGAATGAAATAGTGAAAGCTACATAATTTTGGCAAAGTACATAAAAGTTTTAATAGGATTCAGAATTTTTTTTATACTTTTCTATATAGTTTTAATGTTTTATGGAGAATATACATATCACTATATAATCAGATTAATTTCTTTTTTTTTTCTTCTGAAAATTTTATTGGTGGAAAACTACAAAACATTTACAGTACAATGTTTCCCCCAATTTTATTGGGGGAAAACTACAAAACATTACAGTACAATTGTGACTGTAAAGTCACAATTTGTAGTGAGTAAGTCTCACTTTGTTGCCCGGGCTAGAGTGCCATGGCGTCAGCCTAGCTCACAGCAACCTCAAACTCCTGGCCTCAAGCAATACTTCTGCCTCAGCCTCCCGAGTAGCTGGGACTACAGGCATGTGCCACCATGCCTGGCTAATTTTTTCTGTATGTGTTTTTAGATGGGCAATTAATTTCTTTCTACTTTTTTAGTAGAGAAGGGGGGGTCTTGCTCTTGCTTAGGCTGGTTTCGAACTCCTGACCTTGAGCGATCCTCTTGCCTCAGCCTCCCAGAGTGTTAGGATTACAGGCGTGAGCCACCGCGCCCGGCCAGGATTCAGAATTTTAAAATGCTTCTAAGCATTAGAATTATGAAATACACAATGAACTCGTACATAAAAAACACATGTTTCAAAATACACTATTTTCTGTTTGTCCTTTAGTTATGGAATGTTTGAATATTTTGGCTACTAAGTTTGAAAAGGAGGAAAAGAGTTGAGTGTTTGAAAAACAAAATACAGTTGTCTACGTCAGGAGTTAATGTTAGTTTATTATGAAAATCTGAGTTGTCACTGCAGGTCTTAGGATCTTTGCCTTACATTGCTTATAAAACAAAATGACAAGATTAATTTCTTCTTCTCCCAGATTCAAATGGTAATAAAATTATTTTTATACTACTTTGAATCCTAACAAAATTCAAACTGAAAGATACAAAAGTATGTAATTTTGTATCCAAGATACACAAGTATGACTGTTTATCATAACTGCAATAACTTTTTATCAGGTAATTGAGAAGGAATCCAATTTTATTGCATAAGTATTATTGCAGTATGGTTACTTCACTTCACAACCTATCTTTTGAAATTTCATACATCTCCCCTGGATTTTGAAGTTTTCTTAAAATTTATAGTGCTTCAATAACATGAATCAATTCAGGGCTGTTGGGTACTGGTTTTGTTTTGCTTTTCCTTTTGTGTGCACTGATGGAATAACGTGGTAGATCACTTGCTTCGGCATATATGACTACTTTAACTTAATAAACACCATCTGGAGGAATAGAAACCGGAACATTTGCATACATCTGGGCATAAATAACATGTTGCTATAAAAAATGATTAATAATTGTATTTAGGAGGCCACAATTAACTATATTTACATTTTGGTGCCAGTAGGAGAGGTGAAAATGAATATTTATCATTCCTACCTTCCTTTAATTTAAAAAGGCTGTTAACTAATGTTGTAACCTATGTGAGCAGTATTTCTGAAAAGTGTAGTGTAAAAAATGAATGTTTTCCTTCTTTCATTCTCTGGGGTAGAGGATACAAAAGCACATTAGATGATTTATTTTTAAAAACCGCTTTAAATCCAGTTTTTATGTATATATTTTTGATGAAAAGGAAATAAACACTTTTTTTATGGTGAAAAGAGTCAGCATGTTTTCTACTAAGATCTATACAGCCCTGAGACTGTATTCAATCTCTAGTAGACTTTAGGAAATAAAACTGTGTATTATTTTTCTGTAATTCTATCCAAGTCTAAAAAAAGTATGGACACATTGCTTTAAATAATTCATCCACACCAGAGTCTTCACGAGAAAACTTTTGATTCCACACATCCAACAAACTAGAGAGATGATAAGATGATTCATTTTAAAGTACCACAAGTAGCACTTTATAGAGCTTTTTGAAAACATTCCCATTCACCAACCCTTTTCCTAAAAAAAAACCAATTAGAATCAAAACAATAACTTTTTTCCCATTACTAACTATGATGTCTCAAAAGCATATTTTTCTTTTTTCATCTCTCTCTCTCCCTCCCCACCCTAACACACACACACAAAAACCAAAATCACAAGTTATATAATTTTAATGTAAATGAGATACTAGATCAGGAAATGCTTTGAACAAATTTATTTCTATAATACCACATTTTTTTCTCTATTCATATTTCTTTTAGTATGATTAGAAGGAATATCATTTAGGGAAGGCATATTATGTGTCAGTATTATTGTGTTTTACATGCACTACCAGTATTTCTCAAAATTTAGTATATACAAAAAAACACATGGACATCGCATATAAATGCAGACTCAGAATAGAAAAAGAAGCAAGCAGTGCACTAGAGTTTTGTTTTTTATTTTAATAAAAGAAATATGAATGATTTCCTTCACAGTTTCTTGGTTGAGCATTCAAAGAATAGAGAGGAATCCTTGGGAATGTGAATAATGCCATACAGGAAGGACTATTGTCCTTCTCCTTTCAGTGTAACCATAATTGGGGTCAAAACCCAAAACCACTTTTTTTTAAACAAGAAAAAAAAATGCTGAGATTACATATCCTCATGACTGCCTCAGCTCAGGATTTAAATACTATATTTAAATTTTACCTCCTCTTTCCTGTGACTTTTGCAGGCACGAAAATGAATAATAGTGGCAAAGATGGAAGAAAGAAGGAGAACATTAAAAGAAATTCACGCATATTGGCAGCACAAATGAGAAGACCTAGATATAGCTTTATAAAGTCTAAGTTTCCTATTCTAGACATTCAATTTTGATATTGTTAGCTTTAAATAATTTTATTATCCTAAAAATCCACTAGCAGCACATACTGAGAAAGTGTTTTATTTAAATTGTATTAAATTTTCAATTTATTTGACTATATACAAAACCAAAAATAAAACAGTATTAATACATTTCTCACAATGATGAGTATGTGTATTTTTTTTGATGAACAATTACTGAACTACCCAATAATCCCTTGGAATTGGTGAAATATATGGAAACTAAAAGGACAAATTAGTGAGCACATCATTGTTGAAAGATTTAAAGACAACTAGATTGTTAAAATTGCAGATCTGGGAAAATGGCCAATGTTAATGGCAGAAAGAATTTACTGTGGTCAATGTGAAAGTCTAAAGGGAGGTCATCCATTCAGAACTTGGCCCTATAAACTACACTGTATATTATAATTTTACCACTATACAAAAGAAGTTTATATAATGGAGACATTAGCATCTAAATTTGGAATTCTAAAACACTTAATGTAATTTATTGGAAATATGATCATAAATTTTTAAAAAAACATGTTTCTTCACATTACAATGAACACTAACTTAGAACACAAACCTTATTAAATAATGCTTACATATGTTGTTTTTTCCCTTTAAGTGAGCATGGAGCTTTTGGCATTATATTTATCAAAGAATATTTGAAATTCTTTCAAATATTGGAAAATACTGATGACACTTCAGTTCCCTTGTTCTGTTAAGATAGAGTTTTGACAATCAAATAGTACATTATATGTATCATATATTTAGTTTTGTTTGATGAATTGCTAGAAATATATTTTCAGAAGAATTCTGTAGCCTATAAATATTTATGACCAATAAAGAAATTCTTGTTAGATTAAAGCAAGCAATACTAAATAGCCTCTATATTTTTACAATGCACTGAATACATACAACAATTTTGAGAAGCAGATGCTTCCGATCTATTTGAAAATTACTTTCTGAAGTATCCCACATTCCTTTAGGATCATATAGGAAAAGGAATTTTAAGTCTCAAATAGATACCACAATTTTTCTTCTGTGGCTTTATTCACTCTTTCGAATACTTACTTTGTTTTAAAACCAAACCTAACAGAAGTTAGCTCAATGAAAACACAATAAAAAAATAACTGCAAATGGAACCATAAAACAAAGGAAGGCAACTCTATGTAAGTAATGATTTATATCTCCAGAAATTTTCAAGCAAAGTTTGCAAGTCAGTGATGCTACAGAAGAGATTTCTGAAAAGTGGGAGAAGGGAAGAAATGAAATCCAAGTAGAGTGACAGATGATTTATCATTTAAATTGGGAAAAGTGAAAAAGAGTGAATGGTACACAGTTAATAGGTATTATGGGCAATGATTATAAACCAAGACTCCTTCAGATGAGAAGAAAAAAAAAAAGCCATATGATTACCCAAATTCTGAAGTCCCTTTCAATCTTATTTTTTGGAGATCAAGACTTGGTGATATATAAATTATTACAGAAAATTTTAGTTAGTTTTTATGAAGACTAGCATGAATTTTTTCTCTAATGGATAGACAAGTCATGGTTCTGGCAGCAAAGTCTACAGACCAACTCTGGACCTCTGTCTTTGATGTTATTACATGAGACTGAAAAACTGATAAATTTATATTGGAAAATAAAATAATTAAATTATACGCATAGCAGTGTTAAAAAACAATTAAAATGGGACCTAGCTCCAAAATGCCATGTCCCAAGATTCCAAAGCAATCCATAATTAAGTTATCAAATTAGTATAGTTGTAGATGATCCTTCTAAAAATTTAGGGAAAAATCAAATCTGTGTAACAAAGAAACAAGTATAATTTGTATATAGTAGACAATAAAGGAACTAAGGAAATAGGGGGGAAAATGCCAATAATCAGAAGGTCTTAATTTCTTAAGAAACATTATTACCCTATGTTGTCTGCTGGAAAGAGTGCTACAGGCCAACCAATTTCTTCTTGATTCATTGGCCTCAGGAAGTAATTCTGGAATTGTTCTCATCGTCTGATAAGAAGGTATAAGCTTGTGAAGCAGAGATTCCATTAGTTTAGCCTCACAGCTGTAGTGTGTTTAAGGAAACACCCAACAGGGATGTGTAGTTTTATTGAAGCCTCTCCAAAATAGCTAAGAGCAGAGAAGAGGCTGAGATGAAACGAGATCAAAAAAGTGACATGTGGGAAAAAAAAATCTCTTTTGTACAGATATCCCTTTCATTTTAATCATAAAAGGATAGGATTGGAAATCAAGGCCTTTGTTTTCTAGTGTTTTGGGTTCTGAGTAGAAGGCAAGAAAAATGTTTAACCTTTTTATTCTCAGATGCTCTAAACCTAAAGCATTTCAAGATATTCCACCACTTTTTGAGAAATGTGTGTTTCTTTGAAAAATATGTGGCAATAAATGTGAAATAGTACCAATAAAAACACTTTATAAAATAGTTAAAACAATAATTTCTTTTCAAATAATCATAGCATCTTAAATATCTAAAAATTTATCACACAGATTTACAAGAAACTATAGTGGTTTTATGAATTACTGGGAGTGTTCCATTGTAAGTTCCATAATGATATCCATTATAATAGGCTCAGCCTCAATAGGTTAACTACTTTTGAAAGGCTGGTATCAACCAACTGATTCAGTTTTCTCTTTTTCCTGTCTGCTTTTGTAAGCAAAGGGGAAGTATATAACACAGATTTTTTATTCCAGAAATAGTTGTTTTTCATAACCTCCCAATTTTAATTTTACATCTTGGACATTTCTCCTGGCTATCTGCTTTCTTTGAATCTTTATCTATAGCTGAGAACATTATGTTTTTGCTTACAAGGCCAACTGCAAACTTTCACTGTGTCTTTTTCTGGGCAATGGTTACTGTATTCACTAATGACACTTCTTTACCTCCACAGTAACCAATACCTCTGCCACGACATTATCCTTTTCTCAGTGCTTCTCAGTTACTAACCTAATGCCAGTAACTTGGTCTTTGTCTCTTGAAGAAGGTAAAGCTACTTATTAATCAACGTTTTTGTTTTGGCTGGGAGTAAAATTGAAGAACCCTTTCAGATGCATATCTCAGTCTCTTCAACTCAGCAGTGTGTTTACTGCCCTCATGAAAATTACAATCCAGTGGGGTAAAGGATATTAAATAATTATATAAGGAATTACTTAAAGATTATAGAATTAGTGTTTTATTTACAATAAGTATATAAATAAAAAGTAAATAATGGTTGTCTGAAGCAAAACATAAATTTCCTGACAAAGTGATGTATAGAGTACAAACTGGAGGACAAGTGGATCCTCCTCAACCAAAGAGAGAGGAATACAGAGAAGCTGAGCAAAGATTCCCAGTTAGGAGATAAACAGTGAGTTCAATAAATATATGAAAGTTCAGTGTGGCAATTTGTAAGTTTATGCTGTTACTCATATACCACCCTTAGCCCATTACGTTTTGCAAATGCTGACATATATTTAAAGAAAAAGCTGTATATTTTAGTACATTTAACTGCACATTTTTTTCTACCTTTTGAACAAGGGAGCTGCATATTTTACACTTGACCTGGCAAATTAGGTAGCCTGCCCTGACACCTAAAAATGTGTAGAAAATGAACTGGACAAATTCTAAGTGTAGACACAGGAAGAATATCCCCAAATCCCCAATGCTGCTCTTTCTAAACGAAGGCTGGAAGCTTCAATTTCTTCTGCCTTTGGATCCTGCCTCCCAGAGCACATGCCTATGAACACCACCTTTTATGGCCTTGTTAGAACCTTTCTAGCTCTAGTTCCCTAGATTACCTACACACCAACATTTTCCAGTCAGTGTGGTCATTGATTTGCATAATAATTCTCAAAAAAATTGAAAATAATAGTTCTCAAAATGTATTTTATACAAGAAGTTGTATATTATTCAAATTAAATACAACAGAATTGAATTTTAATATTAAATAAGAAGAAAAAGCATATTTAAAAGATTAGGGAGGAGGAGTTTATGGTATGGAAATAGATGCCATATGTAGAATCCATTTGTAAATTTTATTTGCATATGAAGAGGCCAGACAGATAAGATTAAAAACTAAAAGAAGATACTGCTTAGAATGATGACTCTATATTTGCAGAAACTTCATGTTTTAAGATGAATAGTAGAAAACCAGTTCTATTTGACAAATATTTTTCCATATATCTCTTCTTTTTATGAGATGAGGGAAAAAATGAGTTTCTAGGTTCCAGAAGGCAGATATTTTGACATCTCTTATAAATTGATGTTTGGCATCTTTTATAAATTGCCTGAAAGTCTACACTCTAAAATCAAATGTAGCTTTAATTAATCCTGCATTTGCTTTACTCTGAATCTTCTCTAAGCCTATAAATATTAGAAGTTACATAATAGAATGCAATACTGTTCCAACAAGCCTTTTTCTAAATAAAAATTGCTTTCTAGATTGCATCAGTGATGGACTACAAGGTACACCACAGCATATGTGGGATGTGTTATAAACGGATATTCGTGAAATTGTTGATTTTCCATTCCAATTCCCAAAGCCGAGGTATGGCCTCCCTCTACTTTTTTTCTTTTCAGAACAATGGAACAAGGTATAATGCTTATTTTGTGATTGAAATTCAAGGAAAAAATATTACATTATGGATAAGATAGTATGCAGAAGCAAGGGAATAAATCATGAGTAAAAAGAATATTAGAAGAAATGCTAATTAAATAACAAAAAAAGAACATGTCACACCCTTTTTAAGTTTTTCTTATTCAACAATTATTCATTGCCTAGCTTGCTACTTTTGGGTTTGGCACTTACGAAACAAGCACATATAACATATTGATCATATCCTCAAAGCTTCCTGTCTAATCAGAAGATTGTGGGAGAGGTGTTGGTAGCACAGATCTCTCAGAAGGCTGTCAATTCATCCCATAACCATCTTTCCATATAAGGCAAAAACTTGGTATGATTTTGAAGGGAATTATAACTTAGGAGTAAAAATAATGAAATAAATTATATTTATTTAAAATCAATTAGTCTGAATCATCAGAATGTAATTTTAAAAACAATGACCTTGATTTAAAGAGTCTTTTAATAATACAAACGTCAGAATTTTAAATCATGGAAATACTAGTACAAAAGACTCCCTTTTAATCCACTTTCCTGACTCACTAGATTAAAAAACACACTACATTCTCTCTGTCTGACATGCTGACTGTGCCTTTGTGCCCTGGGCAGATCCATGAAGGCTGTTGCCCAACGTACTCGGGCAATTCTGCTGCCTCTAGTTGACTTTAATGCCATCCAGAGACTGTTGTGTGTGTTCCCCAAATTGTGCCATATTAAGTAAACCTGTTGTTTTAATTACGTAATGTATTAAATAATACTTAAACTGAAAAGAAACTTACGCGTTATTTCTATGATAACTAAGCTGAATGTTTTGGAAAGGCTTAATAAAAATGAGCTACCATAAAAATTGCTATCTAATTAGGTGTGGGTTAGATAACAGTGTAAGTTTGAAAAAAATAATACATTTAAACGATTTTGCATGAAAGTTGTTTCACATTGTGTCTTATCAGTCTACTGTGAGGAAATCAAAGCAGAGTATGCTGTGGGTATGGTTTACATACCACAGATGACATAGCATTTCTTACCAATGGATTTTTTTTTTTTTTTTTGAGACAGAGTGTCGTTATTGCCCAGGCTACAGTGCAGTAATGCAATCGTAGCTCTCTGCATCCTCAAATTCCCAGGCTCCAGGGATGCTCCTGACTCAGCCTCCCAATTAGCTAGGACTATAGGTATGCTCTACCACACTCAGCTAAGATTTTTTAAAATTTTGTAGGCATGAGTTTTACTATGTTGCCAAGGCTAGTCTCAAATTCCTGGCCTCAAGCAATCCTCCCACCTCAGCCTCCCAAAGCACTGGATGGACCTATATTTTTTTACAAAAAGTCTTGGGCTCTCACAAAACAATTGATAAATAAAATGGGCATTTTTATATTTCAAATTAAAATGAAATATTTGAATAATCATGAATTTTTTACTCCCTCATTTTAATCTGCTTTTTATAATTAATAGATCATTTACTCATTCTAATAGAATCAGAGAAAAGATTTTAGTAGAAATGATTATTCAGAGAAATGAAATATTAGAAGAATACATACTGAACTTTTAAAGATTTTTGGGTCTACAATAGATATTTAATCAAAATCTTTATGACAGTTTTAACTGCATCTTAAAATTGAATGCCTATTATGGTTTGCACATTGAGATGGATGTGGATCTTAAAACTTGAAAGAAACTTAAAACATTTTTCAAAATATGCGTCCAGCTTGTTATTTGAGACAATATAAGAACTGACAGATATGTCAGATACCTCTAACTGATAAAATCACCAAAGGCTATTGGAAGTCTTCTCATCAATAGAGATAATATAATATATACAACACAAGAGAATTATTAGCATTGGAAATGCACACTTTTATATTAAAAAAAGAGTAACCCAAGTATAAGCTGGGGTCAGCTTTTCTTTTAAAATTTATATGATCATTGGTTATAAAGATTTAAACCACCTGTCACAGAGTGGGATATGCTGTGTCTTTCCCCCAAACCAGTCAATTCTTACTTAGCTTATATGTATCTGAATCAATTTAACACCAAATTCCTGCTCTGAAGACTTTTTAACCTGTGCAGCATCTCTTCCCCTACGGCTGTTTGTTTCTCTCTACTCCATTTAAACCTAGATATGGAATGAAACAGCAGTCTCACACTTTAGTTTGCATCAGAATCACTTGGAGGGTTTCTTAAAACACAGACTGCTAATGCCTAACTCCGCTGAGCCCCTGATAATTTGCATTCCTTACAAGTTCCCAGGTGACCCTGATGTTGCTATTCCAGCCAGGCACACCTGGTAAGGATCACTGAACTATAAACCCTTTTCCATGATTTCTCCCAAATCATCAATTGTTTGGCATACTCTATTAAAAATTGAGACCAAAAAAGGAGGTGACATTGCATCACATGAATAAATTAACACTGAAAGTTAAATGCCTGGATTCTAACAGATCCTTTGGCCGCATTGTAATGACTTTTTCATTAGCCAGCATTGTTTACGGGCTCCAGCTTCTGTAGCTTTGCGATCTCCTTTTCTTGTACCTTCTCTCCTCTCTTCTCTTGCCGTTTGACCCAGCACCAAAATTCTTCTTAACTCTTAATGTTAACATTTTAACATTGCTTAGCAATCCCTTTATAAACCATCACTGCAGGTGAGAAAAGAAAAATAGCTCAAAGCAGTCTGAGCTATTTGAGGTATGCAAAATTTATCAGGCCTTAGTATGGGACTTCAGTTCAGCTGTAGGATAAATACGTTCTGGAGCTCTATGTAGAATATGGTGAGTATAGTTAATAATGTATTGTATACTTGAAATTTGCTAAGAGAGTAGATCTTAAGGGTTCTCATCACACAAAAAAAGTGTTAAATATGTGAGGTGATAGATATGTTAATTAGCTTGATTGTGCTAATCTTTTCACATGTAAATGGTACCAAAACATCAAGTTGTACGTCTTAAACATACACAATTTTTATTTGGCAATTATAATTCAATGAAAGTTGAGGGGAAGAAAAACAATTTATGTATTTATTGGTTTCTCTCAGAGAATGTCAAATGTGTATCCTAGCCATATCACATAAATTAATTTCCTAAATTGAGTTTTTTCTCTTTCACCTCCTCTAGTTGTCCCATAATCCTCTTCTTTCTCCAGATGCACAAATTCACAAAAGTTAATTGCCCAAGACCATTCAGCTGGTTTGCAGCTTGTCTGTGAGATATGCAAAAACAGCTCAAGCAACACACAAGCTGCTTTTTCTATTCTAATAAACCGCTTCTTTGCAACACTAATTACAGGGATAATATCATTTTTTTGGACTAGACTCGAACCTTATTTATTTATTTTTATTTCTTTATGAGTGCAATGTTTTAGATTTGAATTCAAAAGCCCTTAATATTAATCCATGCTGTTCCTCTCACTAGGTGTGCAATTTTAGGTAAATCATAACTTCTCTAATTTCTTCTTATATGAGTGCAGAGCTAATGTAATAGGACCATTGAGTTAATAAATATAAGAACGTAGGATAAAATACTAAGCAAATGTAAATTATTGCCAGGTGCGGTGGCTCCGCCTATAATCCTAGCACTACGGGAGACCAAGGCAGGATTACTTGAGGTCAGGCGTCCAAGACCAGCCTGAGTAAGAGCCAGACCCCAACTCTACAAAAAATAGAAAAATTAGCTGGGCGTAGTGGTACACACCTGTCGTCCCAGCTACTTGGGAGGCTGAGGCAGGTAGATTGCTTGAACCCAGGAGTTTGAGGTTGCAGTGAGCTATGATGATGCCACTGCACTCCAGCGCAGATGACAGAGTGAGACCCTACCTCACACGCACACACAAAGTTATTATTAATATTTCTGAAAATTACATAGCCATCCAAGAGCAATCACATGGGAATATAGATATGTGAATTATCAGCGTATTTCCTAAAGTATAATAGAATTTAATGGAATTTTAAGAGCACTGCTTATACATAAAACATAAAAAAGGAAATTTTGACAAAGTGCATGAATAACAATAATATTTAAGTAATTTTACCTATTCCAAACTGAAAAATTATTTCACAATCTTCAATGTTTAATGATTTAAAAAATTATAATTATCATCAATTTGTTTAAATAGTCTCTGCCTGGTCAACCATTTTAAGGCTAATATAAGCTGGTTGAAATCCAGTTGTACCTGGTCATTTTTGGCCTATTTAAAACTTCCCTCCTTGTGCGTGATTATTTGTGAAATAGCATGTTTGTTCCTCATCCCCCTGACCCAACACCCAGCACACCCACAGCTGCTGACCACAATAAAACTCTTTAATGGTCAACACCAGAGTCAAATAAATAAGTTTCCCCTTTCACACGTTTTCTTTAAACTATCCAATCCACAACCCCCACGGGAAAGCCTGAGGGATAACCACAGGCCTTAATATAAGCATCGTTCCACAGGCCCCTTCCGTTCTTGCGCGTTTCGCTCTCCGTCTGCTGGCCAAGCTCGCTGCAGCGTCCTCCAGATTTCCCATCTGCCTCCCATGGACGCTCCTAACCTCTCAGTCGGTAAGTAATGAATATCTTCTGTTTCACTGATTTTTGTTTCACTTTATCATTGTGTCACCTGACCAACCCGACTGAACCTAACTTTCTCCCAGTCAGGGCTCTCCTATAGGGTGGCTATCTTGATTTATGGCCACTGTCAATAGTGCTCAAGATCAAATTAGAAAGAAACTGTAAAAATAGAAATCACAACAATTATGCTTGTGAAATCGAATAAGATAAACTGAGCGTCAAAAGTTAAAATAACTCAGGTCACGATTACATTTTGAAAAAGTACTTTGAGAGTACTGCTTTTTAATTGATACAATTCCCATAAATTTCTCCTATTAATGACTCGGCCAATTCTACTTTTCCTACCGATTTTTTTTTTTTTTTTTTTAATATAGAGCCGTGTTCTCAAACATTATCACATACTAGAACCACCTGGAGGGATTGTTGAACTATGGCTCGCTAGACCCTAAATCCAGCATTTCTGAGTCAATGTGCTGAATTTTTGAAAAGTGCTCAGGTGACGCTGACATTGCTGATTTGGGGAATACATTTTGAGAACCACTGATACAAAGGGTAATGTATTTACAATGATGGAGTGAACCACAAAGAATTGTCCATTTAATGCTGTGAAAAATCATATACCCTGTGCTCAGCTTATACGCACTGTGTCTTAGAGTATATGGTATATATTGCTTAATACTTTCAACAATGTAACAGATGAGTACAGGTTGAGCATTTCTGATGTGAAAATCAGAAATCTGATATGCTCCAAAATCTGAAACTTTGAGTGCTACATAATGCTACAAGCGTGAAAATTCTACACTTCATGTAATGTGTCAAGTCAGAACTTGGTTTCATGCACAAAATTAAAAATACTGTGTAAAATTATTTCTGGCTATGAATATAAGGTATATATGAAACATGAATTTCATGTTTGAATTTCGTATTTGAATAGGCCAATGGTGACAGTGTGTGGCTGGATTTTAAAAAATCTACGTCAGGTCTAAAAATGGATACTGAGGCAGTGACTATTTAAACAATGAATTGGGTTTCATCCCCAGCGTATCTCATCATGTATATGCAAATATTCCAAAACCCCCAGAAATCTGAAATCTGTCTGAAACATTGCTGGTCTGGAGCATTTTGCTTATGGGATATTCAGCCTGTATTCTCAAGAATTACAGTTTGCTGTAATTACATATTTCTTGTGAAATAGAAACCAAGAGTACAAACTGCTGAGATTTCTGAAGAGAAAAATAAATGCTGTCTTTGCTTTATACTCCTCTTTCCAAAATACCTTGTTTATTTTGCGTTTACAATTTTATACATATCTTAGAACTCAATATCATTATTCTAAGCTTATACGTTTATATAAGTTGGGATGTAGACTCGGCTACTATTAAAAAAAAAGGCTTAAAAATACAGTGGTGTAAACAAACTAGAAGTTTGTTCCTCTGTTCCTTTTGAATGCTAAATGTAGGTGGGCAGGCACTCTGACTCACGGGCTGTCTGCTTCCGGAATAGCCAGCTCTGCACAAAAAGTGACTTCAGTCTCTGTACCTAAGCTGGCTTCAGCAGTTAATGATTCCTGTGCCTGCAGCAAAAGGTATCGTGGACAGTCACTACACAAAACTTG
The DNA here is from genome assembly GCA_963574885.1 of Lepilemur ruficaudatus. Taxonomy (NCBI): domain Eukaryota; kingdom Metazoa; phylum Chordata; class Mammalia; order Primates; family Lepilemuridae; genus Lepilemur; species Lepilemur ruficaudatus. The sequence continues at coordinate 21,509 of CAUYRT010050623.1, read as the reverse complement.
TCTTGAAAATGGCCAAGAAATTGTTGATGTCACTTGCGTTTTTGTCCCACTGGCAAGAGCTTGGTTGCATAGACACGCCTAACCGCAGGGGAGGCTGGGAAGTGTGTCCCCCTAAACCCGGAGTGTCCGGGAAGCGTGTGAACAGGGCGGGATTGCTAGTCCCTACTTCTACGAGGAAAATGGTGAAAATGGACCCTGGGGGACAGTTTCACAGTATCTACTACACGTGGGAGTATACCAGGTGAAATAAAGCGGTTCCAACTTCAGCGAAAATAAAAAGCCTGAGTCGACTTAACGAACCCTTGTTTAAAGCATTTGTGAGGGAGGCTACTTGCCTTAAGAGGATTGCAGTATTTTAAATTTAACATTCCAGGGATGAATTAATGTCCCAATTTATTTTTAAAGAAAACAGTTTAAGAAGAGACGGAGCAAACTTTTCATGGGTTGGAAGGTTGTACATTTTTCTGTGTGGGTATATGTTTAGGGGGCAAAAAGAGAGAATAGCGGTATTGTGTAGTATTTTCCATTTTATTTATAACATAATATTCGTGTATCTATTAATGAGAAAGTTTTATTGCGTTTCATCATCCGTAATTGAAAAATGACATTGTAGCAAAATTTTAAAGACCCTCTTTCTCTTCCTCTACCCCCATTTACTGAGTGTTTAAATATGTGCTGGGAGATTTTGGTGAAAGCAAGCATTGTTGCAGGTCAAGTTCCTTCACATAAAACGGTCTAATCACCTTAGTTTTGCTTAGATGAATGGCCTATCCAAAAGCTATTTTTATTACTTCTCTCTATTTCTATGTGTTTCTTCAGTATTTTTACTCTTAGCTTTCAATTTTGCTCCTCTAAAAAGATTGAAAGTTTGAAAGTACAATAAAGAAACTGTTTCCAATATGTTTTACTAAAGCAAAGTAAGGTGGTATTTACAGGCAGGCTGAACTCCTTTCCACTGGGAAAACAAGGAATTGTATTAAAAGACCAAGTGGCTAAAAATAGTCTGTTCTAAAGGCTGTTTGGTTGTCAGGATGGGTCATGAATATTTGAGTGTGTGATTTCTTCTGAGAAAGTCACAGGACATTTACATACCAAAATAATAATGCGAGTCCCGATTCAATATTTATGACCTTTGTGCCACTCACATATCAGCTCCTTTCAGGTGTATGAACTTCCTACTGTGGAACTCAACACTTTACATAGTGCTTTAAAACACAAACTCCAGAAGTAGTGACAGTTTTCTATACTTAACGTACAACATTCCACTGGCAAGATCTCGTTCCATGTATGTGAAAATCTGAAATGACGGTTGGAACACCAAGGCAAGTAGATTCACATACTACTGAGTTGTGTGAGAGATTGGGAGCTGTGTTGTGATATATATTTTATCACATAAAAAACTAGAAAGCTGACGATAGCAACTGTGATGGCATTGCCTTGCTTTTCAAAACTCAAGAATCTCAAATGGTCAACTCAAATATGTCACCGTTGGAAAACTTAACTGTCAAAATTTTTCTTAACTCTAGCTATAGAAATAGGATGGAGAACAGGACAGTCAGCCCCAGAGCAAGGAGAGTGAAATGTTGATTTTTGGTAATGTATAAGATGTCATTGCTGATATGGTAAACTGTTACAGCATAATGAGTCATAGAACATGGATTAAGCATAAGCATATAGCATTTCTACAAAAATGATCACTTCTCATTAAGTTGCAAACCATTTATGGTCTAAGACTGCATTTATCTAATCAACAAACCACAGGTGCATTCTTTAAATGTAAGAATGGATTATTATGACCAAGAACACATCTGATTATGTATAGAAATCAACTCTTCTAAAACCAAAATTTTACTTTTAAAATGTCATATTTTATAATTGTCTATAAAATGGTTGTTCAGCTATTAAAAATGCATTTTAATCTGTAGGATTAGGACATTGTTCCAGCTATGAATATTAAATATTATTTTGAGCCTTTAAACAACTATTGAACTACTGTTTTTAATGTAAAATTGTTCAAGATAACCATTGTCTATATTAAAGATCTAAATAGGAAAAAATAGTAAAATGCAATTCTGAGACAACAGAAATATTTAATGGTATTAAAAAGTAATGGCATCAATATTTCTGTGTAATGGATGATCTATTTTTATATATTATACACAACCTAGAATTTATTCCTGAATTAGAAGACACTGGGAAATACTCTCTTCCATTGGGGTAGGAAGGGAAGAGGAAAAGGAGAAGGCAGCATCAAGTTACAGAGAATAGAGAACACAGATTAGAGAAATATTAGAAGCTCCAGAGTCACAGAAATAGAAAGGGAGAAAAAGACATGGAGAAGCAAGAAGCCAGTAAATGCCTAGATATATCTGATCAGGGGAAGTGAAGCCTATTTTACAATATGTGTGTCAAGAACTTTGAAACAAATTTGAATTACTGACTTGGGAAAGGCCGGTCTCTTCATAGGAAGAACTGTGGTATCATATTTAGGCATCTATTAAAGTACAGCAAACTACCACCTGACCCAAGAAATATAAACAATGTTAAAATCCATTAATATTTAGTGAGAATGTTCTATGTTACAGTCTCTGTAATAATGTGCTTTAAGAGTATTACTCTTATTTCTCATAAAGCCATAGGAATTAGGAAACCAAATAGAAATATCATCCAATAGTTCTTTCTGACCAGACTTTTGAGTGACAATTAAGCTGAAAGCTAAACACTGGTCAGTTATGGAATAAAAATGATTGAGCACTCTTTGCAAAGGAATGAACATAGTCTGTGCAAAGGCCCCGTGGTCATAAAATGGGTGCCTTATTCAAGGATCTCAAAGAAAGCAATGTTCCTGAAGCATAAGGAGGGGCAACAAAATGTGGGTATCCATGTGAGACGTCAGATGTTGGAAACCACATTACAGTTTTGGGTTTTTATCACATAATTACAATTGGACGTTGTTGAAATATGTAAGAGGTGGCCAAATCAGATCAGCATTTCAATAAAAATTCTTTTGGTTATAGATTAGAGAAGAAGCTGGAAAAGTACAAGTATATAAGAAGATTTTGGGAGGTTAGTATGGTAGTCCAGTTGAGAGAGAGAGAGTAAGAATAAGTGGAGGGTAAGGGTAGAGCAGTGTAGACACAGACAAATTAGTGAGATAGTTAAGAGGTGAAATCAAAAGCATTTGGTAATGGATTAGATACAGAAAATGAGGAAGCAGGTGAATTCGAGACTGAGTCCTAGGTTTCTGGCTTGTGCATCTGGTTGTATGATAATGGCTTTTATTGAACTAGAGAACAATAAAATTATATACCATTTGAAAGGGATCATGAGTTCAATTTTAGGCAGGGTGATTTTAATGACTTTGAAACATCTAAGAAGTGTCAAAGAGGTAGTTTATTCAGTCTGAATATCAAAGGAAACATCTGGACTAGAGATACAAATTGTGATTCATCAGCATATAGGTGGTAATTGATTCCTTGGGAAATCAGTGATATTAACTAAGGAAAGAATAATCTGTGGAGAACAGAACATCATTATAGGCTATAGAAACTCCAACCTCTGTCCTCAAAGCCTTGTCATGTTATAGTAATATACCGTGAGAAACATTCGGTTTTGTTCTAGTTCATCATTTGTGCCCCCCTTTCATGCCATCATAAAAATAAACCACAGAAATCATTAAGGAGACTTTTATAGGTTCATAAACTTAACATCCTACCATCTATTTTTCAATTCCTACCTCATTAAAATACAATCATTTCTCTTTTAACTAACTCATGTGAGACTATCCCAAATTTGGATCTTCACCCTCTAACTTTTGACTCTTTTACTTGTTTACATTGCAAAACGGAGCTTTATTCCCTTTTTTTCTGTTAATAAACATCCTAGCCCATGAAATCATTAACATTAATGTGTCTGGCGTTTGCATTTACTATTCATAAAATAGCCCTTATCTAGACAAGGGTTTTCCACCAAGTAAAAATACACTTGGGAAAAACTAGTTGTTCATCTATGATGAACTTTGACGTTAAGTAATATATTAGAGCAGCAGTCCCCAACCTTTTTGGCACCGGGGCCCAGTTTCATGGAAGATAATTTTTCCACATAGCAGGGTTGGGTTGGCTGGTTTCAGGATGATTCAAGCGCATTCCATTCATCGTACAGTCAAACCTCTCTGCTAATGATGATCTGTATTTGCAGCTGCTCCTCAGTGCTGGCATCACCACCTCAGCTCTACCTTAGATCATCAGGCATTACATTGGCGAGTGCAGCCTAGGCCCCCCACAAGTGTGGTTTATGGTGGGGTTTGTGCTCCTATGAGAATCTAATGCTGCCACTGATCTGACAGGAGGTGGAGCTCAGTGATGCGAACAACGGGGAATGGCTGTAACCACAGCTGAAGCTTGGCTTGCTTGCCTGCCACCCGTCTCCTGCTATGCAGCATGGTTCCTAACAGGCCACAGACAAGTACTGGTCCACCGCCCAAGGGTTGGGGACCACAGTATTAGAGGATACTAATTTCTAACAGGAAACATGGCATGGGGAATATAAGAAAGAATGGCTGTAATAAGACTGGAAGAATGAGGGTAATAGACAAGATTATATAACCAAGGAAAGTGAAGGAGAGAACCTCAATGACCCATGATGGAATAAAGACTGAAGTTAATATTCCAGAGATTAAATGAAGTCAATTCACCATCTCTACGCACTATCTTTGCAATCTATAAATGTTTCAGGATTGTCTTCCAAATTTCATGAAGTTTTTTATTCATATTTTCTTGTAATTCCCTGAAATACTTTAAAAGGATTCTTAATTCTGTCTAACATTTCATAGGTCAAGTCTTCTGAGTCCAAGCTGGAGCTTTGTGGGTTTCTTTATGTGGTGTCGTATTTCCCTGAGTTTTCACAATCATTACATCTTTATGTTGATGCCTGTATGTTTGAAGAGATAGCTACTTCAATTTTCCAGGAGTTTTTTGGTGTTAGACCTTTGCTACTTAGTATCAGAAGTTAAATACTGGCTTGTTATTTCTTCTTATTCTGGGGAGGACTTTAGCATGAGCACCAGAACTGAAACAATGCTCTTGAGCTAATCTGTTACCCTGCAATTTTTTTTCCCAGTCTTGGGAAGACTTACAGTGAACACTGAAACTTAAATACTGCTCTGCATCTATTTCACTGCCCTGCTATTGTTTCTTAGTCTGAGCAAGACTTAAGTGGGCACTGAAGTTAATTCTGACCTTCTGGTTTCTAGGCTGGGGAGGATCCACAGGAGCACTTAGGCTGCATGAATAATCCAGACAGGTATTTGGGACTTCTCATGGACTGTGCTGCTTACAGCATTATGGTATGCTAGCCAATCTCTTCAAAATAGTGTCCACGATAATTGGAGTACAGAGTAGCCACCAACATCCTTGTTCCAGTGACTGCAATCGGCACCTTGCTTTTTGTTCCCAGTTCATCTCAGGTGGTTCATCTTTTCTGGCAGTCCCAGTGATTTCGTTGGTATTTGACCCAGAGTGGGCTTCCTGCAGAGATTCCAAGACCAATGGGGAGACGAAATATCCACTTCCAATTTTCTCCTCTCACTTTGGAAAACTATGGATCTAGAGAACTTCACCACTCTGTGAGTGGTGTTATGTCAGCTCAGTGGAGTGGGGAGCGCAGTCTGAAAGGATTATTTCTCTCAGCAGTCATGGATTCTCTTCATTTTAAGGGCCCTAAGGTCAATCCAGCTTTCCTCTGAGTTCCGGTGAACTCAGGGTGGTATTCTTGCCTTTGCATAGTTTCTAGTTTAATTTTTGTGAGGAGTGATTCTGAGGTATCTATTATTCTACCATCTTGCTAATATCATTCTTCCAACATTAATTTTTGTGATTAATATGAAGATGACACTGAAAGAGGATATTAATTGAAATTTATCTTGGGTATGTTGCTCTAGTAGGGCAAAAATAGGATTCTCTAATTTCGGATAGATGAAAACACAGAGATACTTACTTTTGATAGTTACCAATTAGAAAAGCAGAAATTTTAAGGTGCTGCCACTGCCACCAATTCCATGTTTCTCACTACTAAAAAATCTGCATTTTTCTAGTAGAGTATTATATAACATAATCTTTGTTCATAAAACTTGATTTTTGTTAATTTATTCTGAGATCTTAGTGAAATGTATATTCTGATTCAGCAAGTGCTGGGAAGAGGTGAGATACATGTATCTCTGACAAGTTCCAAGTGATGTTAATGCTGCATGTCAATGGACCACATTTTTGAGTATAGAAGTAATCAAACCCAAATTTTTATGATGATGCCAAAGTGGCATAATGATTCATGGTTTTATTGTGAACTCTGGGTGGAAAGAGGTAGACATGAATGGAATTTTGACCAGTATTACTCTTTTCTGTGGATCATAGTGTAGCAAAAGTACTCAGGAACAAGTGGACCAAGCAGAATATTGCTGCCACTTAATTCCACCTGCTTCTTAGCAGAGCAATAAGAACATTTTGAAGTCTACAAGATGTGACTTTCTTCAGTATTCCATTTGATGTGATAGTCTATCAAATTTAGAAGACAAATAAAGAATTCAGCTTATGGGCTAATAGAACTTAATTAAGAATTAATTAGTTTGATTGCTTGACACGTGTCAGATATTAAGTTTAGTGTGTGTCATATTGGTTATCTCATATAACCTGGACAACCCCATGAACAACCAATTATTATGCTCATTGTAGTGTTGAGAAAACCGAGGCACAGAGGTTAGGTCACTTGGTCCATGTCACACAGGATATTTGAAATAATAAAGTCTGATAAATCATAAATACCTACAATAATCACTTTCTATGGTGTGCTTGGAATAAGTAGACCTGAAACTGTTGCATTCATTGTACCATCTACCCACATGTTGCTTTTGAGGAGATTAAGGCACTGATACCAAAATTCCATGGCAAGTTTGTTCTTGCTGAGATATTATTTGTTCCCTTGAAGAAAACAAAACCTTAAAAGAATAAGATAGGACCCAGGGAAAGAAAAGATGAAAAAGTATATTGAATTTTATAGAAGTTATTTCATATATTTAAGCACATTTTTATTTATTTTTTTTACATTTGTTACCTAAGTAACTCCTATTTTTTAATCTAAATTTCTTTAAGCTACTCATTCTAAAAATATTTCGTTAACAAAATAAATAACTTGTCAAGATACTTATCTAAAGTATTTACCACCTAAGTGTAGGTATTTTCACAAATGTTTCCTTTTAATTCTTTGTAAAGCTCTAAAATAAGGGAAAGATTGATTATTGGTCAATTTGTTAAAAGATTGTGAGTTCTGTATTACTATTATAAAAATTTGAAGGAATATTTACTCATTTTCAAGCAAGTATTAGATTTCCTATATGCGTGTAATTCCTAGACAGATACTGAAAATAGCTAAAATTATTGTTTAGACAATGAAGTTAATAGTATCTTTTTTCATATTTGTTAATACCTTGCACAATACGCTAAAGTACTTGCGTACATGCTGAACAGCAGAGTGTAATAGTTCTTGGTTTACATCTTGGGCAGGTTAATAGGTCTTCAGACTTCATTTAGCACCACATTTTCAGACCATCATAAGTTTAAACTTACTTCCATGCTGACAGTTTAATGTTCGAATAAGCAAGGAGTTAACTTACTTTTAACTTCTAAACCTTTGGACCTCTCTCTTAGAGCTATAAAATTGACGTTTCAGCATGCATATTTTTTTTTCATGATGAATCTTTCAAACTTGCACATGTTACAATTTCTAAAACAGCTGTCCATGTTTACGTTAAAGGCCTTTCAAAACATTTTTTTCTTTAGTATGCCATTTATGCAGAAAGGAAAATAAGCACATTAATTGCTTTTTTTCCTTCCTTCTTTCCTTTCTTCCCTCCTCTTTGCCTGCCTTCCCTCCCTTTCTTCTCTTGTTTGTGATTTTCTTTCCATTTTCCTTTTTTCCTTCCTTATCTTTTCTTTCTCTTTCTAAAGTATTTCAAAGTAACTTTAGGAATTATTTAAGCAGAGTGAGGAATGCCAGCAGTTTGGATCTGCACTCTGCTGTTAATTCTTGTCAGGGTTTCACATGCATATATCAGAAGTGAAATGTTCTACTATATATCATGCTTAACCAACTAGAGGTCAAAGCACTAAATCATTGCATTCATGAAAGTAAAATGTTGTGCTTTCCAACTGCCATCACTTTGGGAGATTCTCACCTCCAATTACCAAAGTGACCTTCAAATCTGAATTGATCACTTTAAAATTTATTACAATTGTTGACGTTACAATACAAAATAAAAAATGACGCAGGTAAAGTATGAAAATATAGTAATAGGTTTATGTAGACTCAAATAATTTTATACTCAATTTTCTGCTTGGGTGAATTTTTCCCCCATCTTTATATTGCCTTGGCCAATATATAATTTATATATGTTTGTAAAGATTATACTAGTGTTAAAATGTATAAGCTTTTTAGAGCTCTTAATGTAAAGTCATGTATGTGACTTTTGAAGAAAAATGTTCTATATGATACATTAATCTGTTTTATTAACGGGGGAGGGGATTACTTAAAGATAATAGTCACATAGTGAAATATTATCAGTGTTCTATAATGCTAATTTGGAATTCCCCTATAATACAATCTGGGATGTCAGAGATAAAAACTAATTACCAGCCACATATTATCCACTAGAAAGATGAAAATTAATAGGATATCTGCTATAGGACAGCACATTTAGGTTCTTCCCGAGTGCTTTACTGTTTATTCCTTAGAATAACCCAGATTTTTATTAAAGAGAAACATATTCTGGAGAAATCAGATAACTGGCCAAAATCACATAACTAGGAAGGGCTGAAGTTAAAAGAAAGACTGAACCGTCTGTCTTAAATGTTTCTACTATTGTGTGCTTACAACAATCGAGGGCCTAAAGTCATCCAACTCTGGTCTACTGCATTTATTTGCGATGAGGAATGAGGCCCACAGATGTAACAAGACTTGTCAAAGGTCAACAAGAATTGTCTCCTTTCATGGTCTCTTCATTACTTTCTTCCCATATCACATTTACTATGAGCTACTCATTTACCTAATGAAAACGAGAGGTCACACAAAGGCCAGGGTAACTCTGGAGATCCTACACCCAACAAAGGCCCCTTACACAGAAAACACTCAACATCATGCTGAGAAGCATCTTGTAAGATCTAGATTATTTTTCTGAGTGATTTTACTGTGTAAATAACATTTATTCTGTTAAGTCTATTAGTAAATGGAAAATGGGAAAAAGTTAACAGATCTAAAGTATTAAAGAAAAAACCAATTTCTTCTATTTGTTTTTGTATGTATTTATTGGAATTACCTTTTGGCAGAATATTTGTAGTTCTAGTTTGAAAAATCAATATAAAAGTATGTGCTCATTGATATAAAAAAGAAGAAATATATAGAGCAAATTTTGAAGCCCTTCTTTACCTCTCAACTCTGTTATAATCTCCTCATTAACTAATGTTTACAGTTTTGTGTCCTTACAGAATGTTTGCTGTGTGTCTCAGTGAACGGATAGAAGAAAATTATTGGTTAAAAATTAGTACACTAATTCAAGAAAAGGTTTAAAAAATGCATAAAAAGTCTTAGAGGAGCCAAGTGAAACATAAAATGGTAAACTTAACTCCAAATTTACTTAGATTAAATGTAAACAGCCTAAATGCTTTTTAATAAAGATAAGGGTTGTCAAACTGTTAAAAACTATAACCAACTATATGCAGTTTAAAAGAGTCATATCTAAAACAAAAGGACACAGAAAGCTTGAGTGTGAAAATACGGCAAACACCTGCAATGTTAAAAGATAGAAGAAATGTCACTTAGTAGGTATTATAAAGACAGTTTAGATTTTAAAGCAAAAAAAAAAAAAAATAGAGATAAAAGGGATATGTTTTAATGATGAAATGTTCAGTTCTCCAGAAAGGTATAACACATTTAAATTTGTACGCACTTAACAACATAGCCTCTTAAAATTTTTTTCTAAATGAACACCTCAGAGGAGTACAAGAGATTGATAAATCCCCAATCAAGTGGAAATCTCACATTCAGTAATAAACAAAAGGGGAGCTGGAGAGAACTTCAGGAAAAACATAGAAAATTTAATTAACTTGGTTAAAAGAAGACCAACCGAACATATTTAGAATTCTGCCCTTAACAACGTGAAAAAAGTTTTTTTTCCAAGCACACACAAAACATATTTGAAAAAATTGAACATAAACTACACAGTTGTTAAACTAAGTTTGGCCTGAGACTGTCTCTGTACTTTGGATTCCTATATATAACTTCAGCCTTACTGGATCTCACAAGCAGCTGAGCTTCAGCCAGATGAAGGCAGACAACTGATCAAACCATTTCCAAACAAGGTAACAGATTGGGGGAAAGTGAAGATTAATATCAAATATTGACAAGGATGGGAAGCAATATAATTATTCATGAATAGAAATATAGACATCTACTTTCTTAAACGATTTGAATTCTTGAATTAAATTTGCAAGTATACCTGCTCTATGACCTGCCATTTTCATCTTAGTTGTATAACTGAGAGAAATGCAAGCATGCATATGCCAGAGGACATGCACATGAACTTTTAAATGAAGGAGGATACAAAATAATATATACAGAGTCCTATTTAATGTTCAAAACAGCCAAATCTGAAATACTGTATCTTAAGAATATGTACATGAGTGATGTGGAATGCATTGTATTAAATGCCTCCACTCATGCTAAGGTGCAAGCAGATGAGCTCATTGCCTTGAAAATTGTCTTCCATGCTTCTCTTCCATTATTTATGTCCTTGAATAGACCTCTTCCACACTGAATAGGCCTGAACTGTGTGACTAAGAAAATGTAAATGTAAAAGTGGTGGTGTGCGTCTTTAGAGTCCAGATCATAAAAGTGTTGGGCAGGAAACTAGCCACTATGTTGTGAGGACAAACAGCCCTGTGGGAAGCCCATTGGGAAGGAAGTAAGATCATCTACCAAGAGCTAGCACCGTCTTACTAATCATGGGAATGGACATTTTTGAAGAGAATCCTCCAGTCTCAGTCTAGCCTTCGTTATACTTAGCCTTGACCAACATCTGAGTTTCATGACAAACCCTAGCTGGTACTGCCCCACTAAGCTACTCACAAATTTCTGACCCACTGATTTTAAGTACAACAATTATTTTAATCACTAAGCTTTGGGATGGTCTATAATACCATCCCACAAAAGTTATTGTTATATGGTAACTAACATGTTCAGCAGTGCTTTAACTCTACCAGTGCAAATTTCAATACAATGAAAATTGGCATCTTATTATGAAGATAATTTTAACATTAAAAACCCCTGAAAAGCTCTTGGAGATCTTAAAGATCTGCAAACCACATATTGAATTTCTTTCCTCGTATATATGCTATTGTTTTCATTATTTGGACTTATTGTAATATATTTAAATATTCCCTTATTGATAAACTTTTTAAATATTCCAGAGCAGTTTTATAATTTTTAAAATATATTTTTTAAATAATCTTGACATAAATTTGTGGCTCCCAAACATCTTATTTTTGAGATTCTTAGCTTCTTGGTAATATAAAAAAAACTGCCACCACAAATTTGCAGTGTTAGACATTAAATCAGTATGTTTCACTACCTATGTAGATTCAGCTATAGGTGACAGACAAGTTTTCAAATCCTGGTTAGTTATTTGGTGGGATGAATTTCCATTTCGATGATTTTCTTTAGATTTCAGTTGCCTCATTTGTGAACTGCGGAATGTAGTAATTCTGCCTGCCCTGCACTGTTAAAGGTTTTAAATGAGTTAACACATGTAAGCACCTGAAAATGAGAAATGATGTAGGAATTATGCATAGATTATCTCATTAATTTTCACACAAGCTTGTACAATACGAATCTTTATTTGGGTTTTATACTAAGTATGGGTACTGACTGGGACTCAATTGAGACTCAGAGTCTGCTTCTATTGAAGATCCAGTCCACTGGAGTATCACAAGCATCAATTCACCTGACCTGATTTTTCATAGGAATGGGGGGACTATAACGGGAAAGGGACTAAAATGAGGAATGATGGGAAAGAAAAGGGACAAGTACATGGCCCTACAGAGGGCACCAGCAGGAGCCCTGCCAAAGTTGTTGTTATTTGAGATGGTATCAATTCATGAGAAGACTGGAGGGGGAAGGAACATAAAGTTTCTGTTCAAAGGCATATTTGAGACATTCCCCTGGCCTCCGGAACAAACCTAGGGAAGACTTTGAAAAGGCACTAGGCATTCTGCGGTGTTGGGGATGGGCCAATATCAAGAGAATACTTAGGGAAGTGTAGTAGCACACGGATCAAGAAACAGCAGCTCAGAGCAGAAAAACAACTTGTCTGAGTTTTTACAGCTAATATGTGGCAGATTTTCAATCTCAGGTCTTTCTGTGTCCAAAACCTATGTTCTTAGACATGAAATGAGCCACAAAAACACCTTGATTAGTTGCTCAAATGGATGTGTGTGAGCATTGCTCCTTAACATACTTTTACAATTGAGCATTGGCTATTCTTTAATTTTGCTTTTATGTGATATTTAAATAAAATAAGAAACCAATAAATCTTCTTCCCAAGAAACTTTCTCAGATTACTGTAGCGTGTTGTTTTCCTCTACACATAATTCCCCTTGTCCTCAAAGCTTTAGAGCAAAAATTTTCATCTTGAAGTTCTAAGGCCATTTTCAAACTGTCTCCCTAGACTTTTATATTTTCCCTCTATTCTCTGGAAAAGAAATAAGGACAACCTCTTACAACATTAATAAAAATGGAGTTATTGGGAGCTTCCAGCAAAGTGACTTCTGGTGCAGAGGCAGTGGATATTGATAACAGAGATGGAATTTTTATGAAATTTGGGGGTCAAAGGAACATATCCTAATATAAAATTAGTTATAGATATTTTATTTCCTATTCTAGGTGATAACATTACTCTTACATATAAAATGTTTTAAGATGATTTGGAATCAAGTATACTTAAAATCTAGAGCTTTGATAAAGTTAAGCTATCTCAATATAAAATATATTTTTCATTTCATTTGATAATTACCTTGTATCTCAAATCTTTGTGTAAATATCTGTTCTGGTTAATAAGATACTGACTTGCAGAGCTTTAAAATTTGACTTATGTAAGACAACTAATCAAAATATTCTAAAAGTACATGATTAGGAATGAGAGAAATTATTTTGTATTTTTCATTTAAAAGTGAAAAGACTTAAAAAAAGGCTGAGAATTTTAAAGCCAATGACCTTTATCATTAGTGTGTCTTGTACAGAATTCCAAATAGAACATGCTGGTTGAAAGGCAAAGAATGACTGTCACTGAAACACAGGATTAATCAAGTTATGATGTCAACTTAGTAATGAAAATGCTTTCCTAAAGTCTTGTCAACTGACAGGCTGTCATCACATATTAAAAACTGACAAGTCATTGATGAATTACATTTTTAATATTGACCAAAGCAACTAAACTTCAAAACAATGAATGTATTGCTCATCAAGTAAGTATGCCATTTCTTGACTTTATAATAATTTTAAAGAAAAGTATTTAGGTGAACTTGTAGACTTCTAAGTAAATATAAAAAACAAAGAATTTAATCACTAATAACTAAAATTGAACACACACCATTGTATTGAAGAATACATAGTTTGATAAAGCGTAACCTTTTTAGGTGCATAGGTTTATAAAATTTGACAAACATAAAGTTGTAAAACCATTGCTATGGAAAAATTACAGAATGATTCCATCATCCTAGAAAATCCCTTCATGTCCCTTTGTGGTAGTCAATTGCCTCTTCCCATCCAAGATGGTGGCAACTACTAATCTTTTTTTCTTTTTTTTGGTTTCTATAGATGTGCCTATAATGGACAGTTTATATAAATGCAATCATGTAGTATATGGCCTTTTATGTTCAGCTTCTTTCACTTAGAATTGAATTGAATTTTTCAAATCAATATTGTTGCATTTTTCAGTAGTTCATATCTATTTCTGCTGAGTAGAATTTCCTTATCTGGATATACCACAATGTTTCATTCATTTGCCAGTTGGACATTTTGATTCCAGTTTGGAGCAATTATAAACAAAGCTGCTACAAACAGTCTGACACAGGCTTTGTGTAGGCATGCTTTCATTTCTCTAGAGTAAATACCTAGGAGTGGAATTGCAAGTCATATGGTATGTTTCTGTTTAACTTGATAAGAAACTGCCAAATGATTTTCCAAAGTGATTGTGCAAGTGTGTTTTCTCAAGAGCAATGTGTAAGAGTTGCTTCGTGTATTTATCAGCAGTTGATCTCAATGGAGACAGAGTAGAATTATGGTTACCAGAGGGATGGGAAGGGTAGCAGGGACTGGGAGGGATAAAGTAGGGATGGTTAATGTGTGCAAAAATATAGTTAGTTAGAATGAACAATATTTGATAGCACAAAAAGTGTCTAAGCATCTAGGATTTTCAATTTTACCTTTTTGTCTTAGTTTACTTTTAGTTTTATTCATTCTAGTAGGTATGTAGTAGTAGTACACTGTGGTTTTAATTTGCATTTCTCTGATTAACAGTTTTAAACATTTTTCTGTTTCTTCCACGTGTTTGCCATCCTTATAGCTTCTTTGGTGAAGTGCCTGTCCAAAAGCTTCTGCTCCTTTTAAAAACTGTTTTGTTAACTGAGTTTAAGGGTTCTTTATATATTGTAGAGGTGAGACCTCCATGATATACACATTTTGCAAAATTTTCTGTCTATGATTTGTATATGTTTTCTAGTAATGCTTTTCTGAGAGTAGAAGTTTTTAACTTTGATAGTTTATGTTCTAAGAATTGTTTGCCTAATCCAAGGTCACAAAAACTCCTCCTGTGTTTCTTCTAGAATATTTTGGGTTTACATTTACGCTTACAATCTAATTAAAGTTATTATTGAGGTTTTTAATGAACAAGCTTTTGATTTTCTTGATTTGTTTTAACTATTGCCATTCTATTCTTTTTCATTGATTTCTCTATAATTGTTGCTTTATCTGTGTCCTGCATGTTTTTACATGTTCTGTTTTTATTTTTACTTTGAAATATTTTTAAAACTTATTTTGTCTTCCTTTTGTACTTATGGGTTATTTAGAAATGTGTTTAGTTTCCAAATATTTGGATATTTTCCAGGTATCTTCCTGTTACTTATGGCTTAATTCAGACTATCAATGTTAAATTAATTTTGCTATGGTTTGTATATCATTATTTTCTGTCTACTTCTTGTGATTTGTCAGAGAGGCATGTTGAAGTCTCCAGCTATAATTGTATATTTGTCTATTTCTCCATTTAGTTTACTACTTCTCACCTCATGAATTTTGAAGTCCTGTTGTTAAGGACATACACATTTAAGATTAATGTCTTTTGGTGAACTGAGCCCATTATCATAAAGTCCCTTCCTATCCCTGAAAATATTCGTTGTTCTGACCTCTACTTACCATAGCTATACTAACTATATCATTCAACAAATACATTGCATACTTTGAGTCTTACTTACATGAGTAAAGTACCTGAAAATGTACTCCTGCTCTCCAGCAGTTCAACATCAACACTATTAGAAGTTGGCTCTGAAATGTGTTTTAGTAGTAATATACCATGAATAGACATATAGTGGTATACAATTCATTCTTCCTAGGGAAATCAGAGAATGTGGCATAAAAGGATGATATTTGAGTTAGACTAAGAAAGGGAGCTATTGCCTTGCAGGTAAGAGAAGGTGAATGTGAATGGAGAAATATTCCTGGGATCAGTACAACAGTTCCCTAAGGTCCATATTGGAATGGCATTAAATAATGAACCAAACCTGAAGTGGTTTTTAGAACCAAATCAGTATTCAAAGGTCTTTTGAAAATGATTTTTATGTGTGTATGTGTGTGCCATGACAACATAGAAAATGGATTTAGTTAATTATCAGCATGTTTTGCCTAACCATCATTACATACATGTTTAGTTGTGGTCTTAGACTGTATCTTTTCATCCAGATACCGTAAATTTTTAAAAAATTGTTTTGTGGTTATTCACGTTTATAAGGTTTAAATTCTTAAGAATCCCTTGAGTAAAAGACATAAAGATTGATTGTATAAAATTCCCACATTTCATATCATTATATAGAAGCAACCTCAGTGTACTGTTCTGTTTGTTTAAAGTAGTAAAAATGGGTGGAGGCAAAAAAGAATAGTATTTATAAATGTGGTGAGGAGTATAATAAACTACTTGTAGACTGAGACTATAGAAGTTTTGTGGGCTTGTTTATTTGTGCAAATTACTCAAGGTCACTCATTGGAAAAGTGCTCTCTTGCAATATTATAATAAAGAAGCTAAACAAAGTGCTTTTGCTGGAAAGTTAAACATTAACTATAGATGAAGTTGAATTTTTTGAAGTAGTTGAAATTTGAATTCCCAATGTAAGAATGCATTTCTACTTTCCTTTGTGAGTAGCAACCCTACTCTGCATTTCTATTGCAGTCTTCTCCATCTCATGCTGTAGGATGCCCGGTTATCTCTGCCCATACTGAAAATTGGAGGGTTCCAGTTCCACCGAGGTGCTACTATTTCATCTAAATGACTCCCAGGGAATGGGAGCCCTCAATTCCAGGCACTTACATAGAATTGTTTTATAAAGTGAGTTTGTTCCCTGGAATTATCAACTTCTCAAATGATTAAAGGGAAAGTCCTGTGTTCTGTAATTTAGAGATATTAATACACTAAGATTTTAGCAGCTAGATAAAATGTCATGATTATAGTTTTATATTAAAATTTTAATTTTCACACTTCTATGCAATTAGCTTTCTGTTTTTAAATCTTCTGCTTAAACTTCTAATTAAAACTTGTTTCTTTAAATTCTTTGAATACATCTAACATGATTTGCAGAAGCCCACTGTAATTAAGTATGCCTTAAGAACATTTTGCCTATAAATATGAATAATTGTTACCAAATCTTAAAATGTAACAATTCAGGACAATACATCATATGGATAAACATAAATTAAACATTGTATATACTCATCACATATCTGGAAGAACTAAATCTATATTGTTTTGGAACATCAGTATATCCTAAATCAACAAATATGAAAGTGGTAGCATTTATGTATTAAGAGAAGGAGTATTGCCCAGTATTTCTAAGGAGTGTTTCACAAGATGATTTGGGGCTATCCATACACATCACTAGATAATACTCACATCTTGGGGAAGTTAATCCCTTTTAAATTTTCTACCAATCGTTTGATTACATCAGGGAACAAATCTCAATTTGGTGTTATTAACATCCTTAATTCTTTCAGGCCTCAAGTAGACTTCAGTTTCCCTTTTTACAGGATAGCAAACAAATGGAAATGACTAAATTAATTGTCCAGGGCAGAATAACCAGTAGGTGATAGAGAATTAATTTGAGTCTGGGTCTGTGTAACTTCAAAGCTAAAGTTAGTTACCATTTTTGGTTTTGTTGTATTTAAGTTTATGACTACTATTTATGTTTATGATTCTGATTTAGGAAATGATAGGAGGTGTCTTAACTACAAATCTTTATTTAAATAAAACTGATAGCCAATTGGAGGGAAAGATTGAGGTAATAGTAAAATAGGTTGGTCTAGGCCCAATTACCATAGCATTTATTGCCCTATCTTGCCATGCTGTGCTTTGTGTTACAATGGGCTGACCCCCCTATACTTCCACCTCCCAGGTTTCCGTGTCAGTGGGCGTCTGGCTAGCTTTGCACGATGAGAGAGAGTGGTAGGAGAATGGAGGTGGAGAAGAAGGAATACAACAAGAAATTTCTTCCTATTTTCTCTTTAGACATTGATTTTTTTTTTCTCTTTAGACATTGATTTTTCTCCTTAGACATTGATTGTGTGCCTTTCTTCGGTCTCATAAATCAGGCCCACATTGGTTGTCAGTTTTATTAGTTTATCCTCTCGCTGTCCCTTGGATCTGGTAACATGCCCTTCCACATTGGCTTTCTGCTGTTGCTAATCTCTAGACTCTTGGTCTCCTTTTTACCTTGTGAGATCGTCTGTCATATAGGTAACCAATCCTGGATTTATATTTTCTGTAGTTTAAATGCTTACTGTCATTTCATTTTCCTCATGCAACAAAATGGCAAGAAGTGTGATTGTCATTGCTATCTGGGAAACCCTGTCTTGGTTGTTAAGTATGAACTTTGAAAAGAGTAATCTTTTGGAATCCAATTTTGGCTCTAATTCCTACCTGTGTTACCACTTGGACATTAACAAATGTGATTAAGTTTTCTTTTCTTCCTCTGTAAAATAAAAATAATAATGACTCTCTCAGAGTAGATGTAAAGTTTAAAGAAAATTATCTATAGTATCTTACGTAGTCCCTGGCATTTAAAAATTATACTATCTTTGGTTTTGTTCTGTTTCCAAAAGAATGTGATTAAGGAACTTCCTTGGAAGAGTTTTTCTGACATGGACTCTTATAATTTTATAATAGTGAAAAAAATGATGATTTTCTTTACACATTCCAAATAAATAGCAACTCATAGAGCATGTACAATGGGCTATCTGCTTTTCTAAATGATTTATGCATTTCAATTCATTTAACAGTCACCATGATTCAATGGGGAAAGTATCCTTGTTATGATACCTATTTTGCACAGGAGAAAACAGACACTTAAGAATTTTTAGTAACTCAAAGTTCAGAGGAAGTTGCAGAGCAAAACTTTGAACCCAGAAAGTCTAGGTCTAGAATCTGTGCAGTAAGCATTCTGCTATGTTGCCAAGCACAAGAATTTTGAGGGGAAAGAGAAAAGTAGAAATACTCAATGAAACTCTTTAATCAATTCAGAAAACAATCTAATATGAATTCATTCTGCATCTAAATTATTTTTGAGTCCTATTTTCTAAGCTTAAGCTTCAAAGAAAAGATGTTTAGAGCTCTTTTTCTATTTTTTTTTAAGTCTCATATATATTTTTCCTTTAGAAGTCAGCATTCCCCTAGTAACAAGTTCATTTTAAGGTGAAATATTTGAGACATAATCAAATTCTCCAGAGACATTCTCTGATTTGGATACAGATGTGGTTAACACTTTTTCTGTTCCTTGTTATGTTCATAGGACATCCACAGTCCCTAGGAAAAAACACATCATCCTCTAAATGGTATTCTGACATATGTTTTCTGTGTCTGTTGTAAAGTCCTAAAACACAAACTGCTATAAAGTGGATTTTTGTCTATTAAATATTATGAACGTGTCATCTCTTTGGCCTTGTTTAATAATATCTCAGTAAAGGATTGTGAAATAAAATTCATGATTATTTCTAAATAAAAATTTCCTTTCACCAAAAACTCTAATCCTGAAATAAAGGGGTAGTTTATATCATTGAACTCTAAATTCTATATAGTGATTTTATTTTTTACTGCCATGTCATTAGCAAATATGATTTTCAAGAGAAAATCTTTTGAAAATTTCTGTTCATGTCCTTTGCCCACTTTTTGATAGGGTTGTTTGATTTTTTTTTTCTTGCTAATTTTCCTGAGTTCTATATAGATTCCTAGTTATCAATCCTTTATGAGATGTGTAACATGTGAATATTTCCTCCCATTCTGTAAGTTGTCAGTTTGCTCTCGTGATAAGTATCCTTGACTGTGTAGAAGTTTTTTTAATTTGATCAGGTCCCATTTATTTTTGTTGTTGCTGTGATTCCCTTTGGGGTAGTCTTTATTAAATTCTTTGCCTGGGCCAATGTCTATAAGAGTTTTTCCAACATTTTCTTCTAGAATTCTTATAATTTCACACCTTAGGTTTAAGTCTATTATCCACCATGAGTTGATTTTTGTGAGCTGAAAGGTGTAGATCCTGTTTCAGTCTTTTATATGTGGCTATCCAGTTTTCCCAGCACCAATAATTGAATGAGGATTCTTTTCCCCAGTGTATATTTTTGTCTGCTTTGACAAAGATTAGATGGCTATATGAGTATGACTTTATATCTGGGTTCTCAGTTCTATTCCATTGGTCTATGTCTCTGTTCTTTTGTCAGTACCATGCTTTTTTAGTTACTATAGCCTTGTAATATAGCTTGAAGTCTGGTAAATTGATGGCTCCCAATTTGTTCTTTTTCCTTAAGATTGCTTTGGCTATATAGAGTCTTCTCTGGTTTCATATGAAGAGTAGAATGATTTTTACTAGATTTGCAAAAAATGATGTTGGTATTTTAATAGAGATTGCATTGAATCCATAGATCACTTTAGGTAGTATAGACATTTTAACAATGTTGATTCTGCTGACCCACAAGTATGGTATGGTTTTCTACATGTTTACGTACTTTGCTATTTCTTTCCTCAGTGTTTTATAGTTCTCCCTGTAGAGGTGTTTTACCTCCTTAGTTAAATATATTCCTAGGTATTTTATTTTATTTGTTGCTATTGTGAAGGGTACTGAGTCTGTTTGGTTCTCAGTTTGACTGTTGTTGGCATATAGGAAAGCTACTAATTTCTATACATTGATTGTGTAACCTGAGACTTTGCTGAATTTGTTTATCAATTCCAGTACTCTCATGGCAGAATCTTTGGGGTTTTCTAGATATGAAGATAGACTAATGGCCAAGAAACATTTGAAAAATGCTCAATATCTCTAATCATCAGGGAAATACAAATCAAAGCCACAACAAGATATCATTTAACTCCAATGAGAATGGCCTTTATCAAAAAGTCTCAAAATAATAAATGTTGGTATGGATATGGAGAGATAGGAACACTCATATGCTGCTGGTGGGACTGCATACTAGTACAACCTCTGTGGAAAGTAATATGGAGATAGCTCAAAGAGCTACAAGTAAAACTGCCATTTGATCCAGCAATCCCATTACTGGGCATCTACCCAATGGAACAAAAGACATTCTATAAAAAAGACATCTGTACTAGAATGTTTATAGCAGTGCGATTCACAATTGCAAAGATGCAGAAACAACCCAAGTGCCCATCAATTCATGAGTGGATTAATAAAGTGTGTGTGTGTGTATGTGTGTGTGTGTATATATATATATATATATACACACACACACATACACACACACACATATATATACATGGAGTTCCACTCAGCCACAAAAAATAATGGTGATCTAGTACCTCTTGTATTATCCTGGATGGAGCTGGAGCCCATTCTACTAAGTGAAGTATCCCAAGAATGGAAAAACAAGCACCACATGTACTCGCCATCATAATGGTATTAACTGATCAACACTTATGTGCCCATATAGTAGTAGCATTCATTGGAAGTCAGACAGGTGGGGGGGGGAGGGGATGGTTATGTACACACCTAATGGGCACAATGCACACCGTCTGGGGGATGGACATGCTTGAAGCTCTGACTCATGTGGGGCAAAGGCAATATATGTAACCTAAACATTTGTACCCCTGTAATATGCTGAAATAAAAAAAATCTGTTTTAAACTACTATCAAATTTAATTAGGATATATGAAA